>JANSLP010000167.1:0-68104 GCA_029298735.1 Ophiostoma sp. CBS 140.51
ACATATCAATGCTTGGACGGAGCAGTGTCTTTACGTCCTCCGTGCTTTATGATGACCTATCCCGTGTGTGCCACTACACCGCGAAGGCAAAAAATCTTAGTAAAATCAACGCCTATTTCATTCGACTTTGAAAAGAAATCAAATAATGAGAGAACAGCCGCAAGGCTCTGATAAGTGTGGATGATCGACTTTGACCTGTCGATTTCCCAATTTGGAAGTTCTACCCACAGGAAGTCCCGCACCACATGTAACCAGTCTCGGATCGGCGCACTTTGACGTCCTCAAAGTGTAAATGCTATCACTGAGCAAAATGCGGAACACCGAAGACTAGCCTTGTTCACACGAAAGATATCAATTTTGCCGGCTTTGTCCTGGCAACGGACGCGATATGCGGCTATTTAGAGGTGTGTACCGTACGGTGGTCCGAAGACTCGTTGCTATAATTACTACGCCATTTGGAAAGAGGCCTCACCAAATTAAAATTTATCGATATCATCTACGATTGAAATGGGGTTGTCACATGTGGTTGGCCTCAGGTGTTGGCCTCTGGTGTCGATCTGTAGCCATGCCAGTCGCATTTGCCATCTGCCGTTCACCAGCGTAGTGGAGAGCACATGATTTTGAGGCCCGTGGAGAATTGAGACGACCCGCGGTCTCTGCGGAATGGAAAGGCAGCGTTGCATCGGGAAGGAAGTGGTACTCTGAACATTTTCCGATCGCCGCCAGGAAGGAGGAGTAACAAAACAAAACAGAAAAAGGAGGGGAGGACCCCGCCCGTTTGAAAGAACGGCTCCCGGTGGATGTCCAATTCGGATAACCATAAGACGACCGCAAGATAGCAAATAAAATGTAGATGTAAAGACTGCGCATGGCGATATCTTGGTAGATGAAAGAAACCATTTTATGGAGCGTGCGGGTGAATTGCGGGTGGGAAGGGCAGGCCGGAAGTAGATGAACAAACTGCGGCACTTTCCTGTTCTTGGACGCGACGGAAGAGACCGGCGAAAAGCTCGGCAAAGAGACGCAAAAGATGAGAACTGAACAAACTGATAGAACGCTGTTGATAATGATGATAATGATTGCATATTTGTGAATGTATTTTGCCGTTGATTTTTCCCACCTAGTTTCTCACGTTAAATGCACTGTTCCTGCCTCTTCGGACTTCACGGTTAAGTTATCAGGAGGATGCCCGCACCTTCTCCCACTGTTAGCACAGCAAATGTCTGCACAATCTACCGGTGGGGTATGCTGTGAGATCTCGCCGGACGTCTCACTGTACATCTTTTCCCTGATGGTGTAATTTAACAGGCTGTGAGAATATGGTGAGGCATCTTAAAATAGGTGCATAAATGCCAAAAATGTGTGACGAAGGGGTAAAGGGGCTGTTTATGTTGGCCCAAGCTTTCAAAATGGCAGATGCCATTTGTTGATATATTGGGAACAGGAAGCGCTTCGTCATCAGGAGTTTGTTGTTCTTAATTGTGTCGCTCCTTCCCCTTCCACTTACGCTGCGGTGTGTTGGCTGTTTCCTGTTAAACAAGACGGGCGCCTGCTTCTCACTTACACTCCTGATTTGGCAAGTGGGGCAGGGCAGAGCATGGCAGCAAGCTTCCTTCCCCTAATTCACACGCTGGATCCCGCCGGCGGAGCGCAGAAAAGAGACAAGAGACGGGGAAATGACGTGGGTTCGGCGGGCAGGTGCGACACGCGCAAAACGTTTTGGAGAAGGGAAGGTGCGCACTTGCCCTGCGACAGGGAACGAGGTACAAAATTACAAAGACACGAAACAGAAACAGCAGGTACAAAGGACAAGCAAGAACACATGCACACTACAGTACTACAAGTAGCGTCTCAGCCCTGTACAGCGGGCAGGTACTTGCGACAGACAGAACACACTTTTATTTACCCCTCCACACTTTACGCCAAAATGGCGCCCGCCGCCCGCCGTTGGGCTGGTCTTGGACTCTCGGGACGGTCCCTTGCACGCCAATCCAAGACAAGAAAGTCGACCCAAGAAAGGGACCTGAAAGAAGCGATCACGACAATCCTTGGGAGAATTTTGAGTGAGAGTACTTTGTAGAATTTGACGAGGGGCACAAGGAAGGTACGATTCCGCGGAAGTTTTAGGGAACATGGAAGCAGCGTCCCACAAATACGCAACAAGAAGGAGAGAAGGAGAAAAGGAAAGCGCTGCGCGTAAAGAAGGAAAGAGAAGCCGTTTCGCTCTTTCCTCGCCGGACTGGCACACGAAAAGGGATAGAAGAAAGAACACAGGGAAAGAGTCAGGGAAGAAGACAAGGAGCAAAGTGCATGCATGGGAGCGAACAAGGGAAGGAGCGATGAGAAAAAGAAGCCGGAAACGTAGATCAAATTACCGAGGGGAAGAAAAACGGAGACGCGCACAAAAAAAGACCAAAAAAGACAGGGGTCACAATATCAACAATGAGGAACGCCCGCAAAAAGAAAAGAAAAGAAAGACTGCGACAAAGAGCTGAGCATGCGCGCGCGCGACATTTTCTACCCAACAGAAAACGAAATGAGCGATGGATGGATCCGAGGCCCAGCCGTCCTTCGTCGCAAAAAAAAGATGCGCCGGCAAGAAGAAGAAGAAGAAGAAAAGAAAGGAGCAAAAAGAAAAGAGACCCGACAAGAAGCACACAATGGAACCGGGCGAGCACAGATGTGACAGGGATGCCGAAACCAAAAGAAGAGAAGAGAAGGACTCAACCGCCAAGGAAACTCAAGGACGCACTTTTGTCACAAGCAGTCACTAGGAGACGCGCAAACAAGCCACAGAGCCACAAAGAACACAGCGATCCTACAACGAAACTGCACCACCCCTGCACGACTTGCACGCCAGACGCATAAACTGCGAGGCGCTCTGGCACGGGTCTGGCATAGGGTGCTGGCCGAGTTCGCTGCTGCAGAATGACGAGGTGAGTCACAGAGCACACAAGAAAACAAGAGAAAGGAGAGGGAAAGAAAAGAAGGAGAGACAAGAGGGGACAAGAAAAGGAAGAGGGAGCTTGTCAACTGTCAAGCCCAAATTGCGAGGGAGTGACCGGCATGCGCTGTGCAGCCAATCGATTGCACGCACTGCACTCTCACAAGGGCAACAAGGGGTCAAGCCTGCACGACGGTATTCCAACGGTGGAGGGGAAGGCGACAGTTAAAAGACGAGAAGGGAGCCCCAAAAAGGAAATCAGAATAAAAAGGCGATCGAGGAGGAGTCGACACTGAAGAAAATCAGAAATTGAGAACTGACGATACCTCCCGAACAGAATCCTTCCTTTCAACGCGCGCGGGCTGTGATAGGCTCATCGCGCCCGTTTCTTCCAAGGCAGCCGAAGGCTTCACACCCTCTTTTTCTGTTCACAACTCTCGCAACATCCACAACGGCCACAGCCTGCACAGCTTTCACAACTTCCCCAACGCCAAATCCTTGCAAAACTGGCAGTCCGAAGGCACCCCGTCCAGGCAGACACGCGAAACAGACGCCAGGAGCCGAGGACGACAGGGCTGCGCAGAAGACAGTCAAGAAATTATAACAGTTTTCAGCACGGACACTGAGTGACACGCAAAAGAAGGCTCCGACAACCCCTGCTCAAGGCTCTTGCACCGCCTCATGCGCCGCTTGGTGTGCCTGGCCAGAACACGACCAGACCAGGACCGACCAGGACTGACTGACCTCACACGGCGAACGGTGGTCAGACGACACACCGGGACGGACAAACGGCAGCAAAACAACGAGATCATCTAAATAGGCCACGAGAAACGAGGAAAACGAGAACGGCAAAGAAAGAGGAAGACTGACGGGAGGAACAGGGACGACAAATCACAGACGACAAGGCAAAGGCAATCGATTCTAGGCAAACGCTCTTGACCAGCCGGATCCTCTCACCAACGAGCCGTTTGGTCGATTCCGATCAGATATAAGGTGGCTGTTGTCCAAACTCTGCCGTCGGTCTATTTTTTGTTCCTCGTTTGTTGTTGACGATCGTTTGAATTCTCGATCATCCCGACTCACGATCCCAGCAGCCCTAACGTCCCCGTCGTCATCAGCGACATAGTCCCCAAACGCCATCCACCACCACAAATCTCTCCAGCTCCTTCCCGGCTGCCTCCACTCCTGCGCGGCATCCCGGCCCTTCCCACGCCGCCCACCTTCCCCTGGCCGACTCACACGCTCTGACGCTCCTGTCCTCTACTGGTGTCCCTCGTTTTTCTCCAGCCGCCTTTCAGGTGTTTTCCCTTTTTTAGCACACTGTCCTGAAAGCCCACCCACACCTCCATCCACACTTCGCACTTGTTCCCGCACCCCCCCTCCCCCGGCTTCATTTCTCCAGCACTTCCAGCCAAACTTCTTTTTCCGGAAAAAAGAAAACACAAAGGCGCCCACTCTTTCTCGTGCGTCGACTCCGTCCACTTCTTCCATTCTCCGAGTGACTCGTCTGCCTGGCGTGTTTCGTGTCAACGTCTTTCTTGTCACACTCGTTCGACTTCTCTGCAATTTCCTTCATTCTCACTCGCTCGCTGTCACATCTTTTCTTCCTTCTTTTTGTTTTATTTTCATTCTTTTCTCCACAACGTCTCTTCATCTCTTCTCAACCTCACTTTCATTCCAAAGAGACCCAGAGAAGGGTCTCCCCCGGTCTCCCTTCTAATAATACTGAAAATTTTTCGCCGCATTAGGCTCAATCCCTGTCTTATACGTTGGAGCCCAACCACTTTGTCCTTTCGCAGCCTTGCCGCGTCTGCACAGCCCAACTGCGCACTAATACTGCGCCCAATTTGCCCAATCTTTCTTTTCCCTCGGCCTCCCTAGTCTTTTTTACACGTTTCTGTGTACTTTTCTGTGTGCTCTTTGACAGAAAAGCGACCTCTGGAGTGTGCTCCTGGTGTGCTTCAAGGACGGGCTTTTATTGCACTTGTGGCTCTTATTGTTCTTATTCCTCTTATTATTCGTGTTTGCTATTGTCGCCTTTTTCGAGCATAACCGGACAAATCCTCCGTCACAAGTTGCGCCTGCTCAGTTGCTGCCCGTCTGTCCAATTGTAGACGGTTGCTTGCGTTCCGCCTTTTCTTCTTTCGACTCTTCCTCATTTTCTCTCTCTTCTTTTTCTTCGCTTTATTTTCCTTCTTGCGTGTCGCCTGCAGACTGCCCCCCTTTTTTCTCTCATATTCCAGAAAACCCTCTTATATCCCTTGGGCACCGCTGCAGCTTGCATCCCGTCCTCCCACCGACTTTCTCTTAGTTTCCGCATCTTTTCTCCCCTCTCTTGGCCTACATTCTTTTTTTGTTCTTTTTACTACTCGGGCCTCTCGTCTTTCGACTCTCTGTTTACACCTACCAACCACCTGTCTCGCCTCGTTTGTCCGGCCATCCAGTCATAGCTACGCCATCCTGCATCTTTATCTTTTCCCTCCTGCGCATTCGCCTTATTTTTTCCCCTTCACCGCGACGCACGATCAAACCATACCATTTCCCAAACGAGCGTGCAGCAACGAGAGAGAGAGTCCAACACATCTGCATCTGCATCCACACGACCGGCAAGGAGCATATTCCCAAAGGAAGGGCACGCCCTAAACTAGCACGCACATCTGGTAGACGAGAGAGCGTGTGAGAGTGAGAGAAAGAAACGTGAGAGAGTGAAAGGGATACGCATACAACCAAGCAGAGCTCGACACACGATATACACTTCTGCTAGATTACGCACTACAACCACCAGACGCAACGCCTGCCCGTTGCGGCACACACACGACCCTATTTAGGATCCGGCATATCCCACAACTTTTCCAGGATGTCCGGACGGAGAGTCAACTTTCGCGAATCGCCGCCGTCGAGCAGCGTGTCGTCTCGTTATAACACGAGCGACTCAGGCCACGGCTTGGCAAGCGACACACCCAGCAGCAGCCGCTACTCCAGCGGCGGCGGCAGTCTATGGACCGACCTGCCCGCCCTACAGGATGCCTACCGCACTGTGCTCGCGGAGCGGGACGACTGGAAGAACCGGGCCGAAGAACTGGAAGCAGAGGTCGTCGAGGCACAGAAGCTGACCTCGGAGGCCGAAGCCAAGTGGCGCGCCATGGTCGAGTCCAACGAGCAGCTCGAGGACGAGAAAAAGAAATTGTTCAAGGAGAACAAGGAGCTCAAAATCCAGGTCGAAGAGGTCGACGAACTCCAGGACCAAGTCAACGATCTCAACCAGAAACTCGCCGAAGCCAATGCCCGCTTCAATGAGATGCCGCACAATTTGGCAGCACCCGCCTATGGAGCACTGGGCACCAGCCCTTACGACCACCATGGACATGCGGACAACATCAACAGCAGCTCTGGCACCAAGTCAAGCTCCCGGCACGGCAAGGAGGGTAAGTCTTCGTCGTCCAACAAGAGCAGCAGCAACGCCGGTAGCGGCACCAGTTCCGGTGGCAGCAGCCACAGTAGTTCACGCGCCAAGGTTGGCAGCAGCAGCAGCACGAGCACGGCCAAACTGTCGCGCTCGGGCAGCAGCCGCCACGGCGATCGTGACCGCGAACGGGAGCGTGAACGGGAACGCGACCGCGACCGTGACCACCACCCGGCCAAGGACCAAAAGACACGCCTCTCCCAGCGCTTCGACCACAAAGACGACGTTCTTCTCGACAGCAACGGCTCCGCCACCTCGGCCGCCTCCTCCTCCTCACAAAAGCACCACAAGAGCGGCAGCAGCGGCCAGGGCAGCAGCGGCAGCAACGGTAGCAGCACCAGTGCCGACAGCATGGGCATGCGGCCACCACCAACACAGCAGCGGGTGCGCCGTGGCAGCTATATCGAGGGTTATGGTCCCGGTCCGGCCAAGCCGGCACCGGCTGGCCTCTCAGGATCCTCGCCCTCAGGCAACATCATGCCGACACCCATGTCACCCAACAAGGGCGTTTCTCGCTCAGCACCAGCACCGAGCGTCATGGGCGTTACCGGTGGACCCACGGCTGGCGGCTACTACCCAGGCTTCGCGCAGGCACCACTACCCCAGGCACACCAGGCACACCAGTACGCCGCTCCACCACCGCCGTCTGCATCCGGCCTCATCTCGCCCCGTGGTGACAGCATGGGCAAGGACGGCGGCATGCGCCCCAAGGTGCACATTGTAGACGAAATGTCCCTCGACCCTTACCAGCAGGAGCCGCAATACTACCGCGGCTATCCACCGGCCCGTGATCCTCGTCTCGACCCGCGTATTTCGTCACGCCGGTAAACATCCCATATATATCCTCGACATTAACGACGCTTCCAAACCAGTCACATGATACCACACGCCGCAAACTTCCTTTTCTTCGACGGCCAACGCTTGCACTTCTTCTTTTTACTTTGTACTTTTTACCCGGCATATTTGGACTTTTATTCGTTTCTTCTTCACACCTTTTCATATTCCCCATTTTCACTTTTTTGATTCCACGCTTTTTTTTGGTTCTCTTGTGAGACATTTTCCTGTTGTAACTGGACTGGCGGTTGTATTTTTTGTACAACGAGGATGACAGACAATGAGGGGAATGTGTCACGACACGATGGCAAAGGCAGGGGGTTGTGCTGGGGGGAAAGAGCAGGAACTGTAACACAACGGCGTTTTTTTTTCGTTTTTTTTTTTTCATTTTTCATCATCATATCCTGATTTTTATAGAATAGGGGAGAGGTTTTTTCATGTATTATCACCGTTACCATACCAACTTCATGTACTACGTTTTAGGGACGAACGATGAGAGGCGGAAGCTCAAAGGGGACGAAGAGAAGAGAGAAAGATACCACACCATGTACATATTCCTCACGCGGGGGATGCCAACCATCTTACGCAGGAATGTCTTTTGTTTTTATTGTTACTATATCCTGTTTACCACCCACTCTTGTTTTCATTATCACTGTATTGATGGCTATTTACTGGGATAGAGGAGGAATACAGTGACACATACCATACCATTTTAGATAAGAGGAGGAACACAAAGGGGAAGAGAGACCATAAGGGCCTTCAATGGTCGCTACTCTCTTCAAAACAAAGAGACCTAGGCCAACATTTTTCCTGGAAAGCTTTAAACGGATACCCCCACGTGCAAACATACGAGAATCATCTTTTTGATATCGGCACAAACTTTCCTCACATTTTTGTTCCGTTCTTGATGTTTACATATATCTCTTTTCTTTCCATTTCCTCCATAGACTCAAAGGCAACTTTACACCGAGAACGGCATGCCTTGCTGGCTTGCTGTTTTCACCAAAATTCAAAAAATTATCACCAACCATCATCCTGATAATGCAAAGTGAATTCTGATTTTAACGCCAGATTTGTCACACTCACCAATATTTTGAGCCGCAATTCGTAGCCTTGTGACCTTTGCATCATTCCCCCCATCGACCTGCGTCTAGGCAGCAGCTGGGGCCCACTCCCCCTTCATGTCCATGTCAACACTATCGACACCCCCTCTCTTCTCGGTCATCAACTCACCTCTTTAAAAAAAATGATGACGAAGGATCGATGTCTTGAATTCGGCATACAACATTGTATTCCTTCAGACCAGCAAAATGAAGAACTCTTCCGCCGGGGCCTGTCATTGACTCCATTCGAGGGCTTTGTTGACTTTTCTGACCAGCTGGCCAGTCATTGGACAAAGACCCAAGAGGAGGCATGTCGGACTGGTTCGTGCGTGCGATCTGACCGACTCCTTGCTGTGCTGGCGGCAAGGGGAACTGACTCAAACGTACAAGCTTAAGAACAGTCAAGCATCCCGATCCCAATCTATCCCGCCAGTCTCACATGTCGGCATCTCATCTTCTCTTGACGCGTCAAAGGCGGCTCGCATTCGATGTCGTGTCGTGTCGTGTCAGCTAGATGACCCGTAAAATATGTACTCATCAAAGATGTATATCACGTCACCATCTCGTCCACCTGTCTTCCATTGGCCATCATTCGAAGATTCAAAAGAAAGAAGGGTGTGGCCGTCAAGATGGGTGGCCGAACGTCGACCAAATCGGCTCTGATCCTCCTGATCACTCACACCATCGACCATGGTCAAGAGCAGGAACAGAAAGTTCAGTGAACAGTCTAATTTCACTATGCCGACTTCGGCCTTGGGTCGAAGTGGTGATGTATGTTCCCTCATATTGTATCGAATAAGGCCGGTCAATGATTGACCAGACAAACTCAAAATTCAATGAGGACGCTTCCGTCTTCAATGAATATAGGAGTACCGTCCGTATTATTTAATCAGTACTACAACTTCGGTAGTCACGATGATGGCAATGTGGTTAATGTGATAGAAAAAATAACTGTAATTTTGGCGTACGCGTCGTGGGGAATCTAAATAATTTTGTCTCTTTGATAAGTGGAAGAGACACTCACTGCGAGCACAATCAAAGCGTCTCGCACGGGTAACTGTACTTGGGAAAAGGGACTAGTTTCTCCCCTTTTTGTTGCTTTTCCCCAAACCTGCTCCCAAGAAGAAAGAAATATATAAGTAAACAAGAAGAATAAAAGGCCACAACCCAACGCCGGTATAGAAAAAAAGAAAACAAAACAAACAAAAAGGGCCCCCAAAGAATCATCAGTTGGACATAATACATGAGAAGAAGAAGAAAAAAGTAAAGTAAACAAACCATAGGGTAGTCAAAACAAAAAGCTCGAAAGGCAAAAGCGAGAAACATAACGCAGAAAACTCCAGTAAAAATAGAGGCTATAGAAACACCTGTCCCCGAGTAAAATGAGGGAGAAACAAACAAAAGTTTAGCGTCGTATATAGGAGGCAATGCCTCAACGCCATTTCCTGCCCCTTGTCTTCGAAGGTGCCTAATTCGGAGGCGAGGCCAGAAGTCGAGCAAGAACCGACTCTTCCGAGGCATCTTCCTGTTGCTCTTGTTTTTGTTGCTGCTGTTGCTGTTGAGGGTTTGGAGGAGGCGCCTTCACAACAGGTACAGGCGAGGGAGTAGGCACATTAGCAGGTGTGGCAGGAGGTGCTGCGACGGGAGCGGGCGTAGTTGTGGTAGGAGTAGGAGCGGTTGCAGCGGGAGTTGGAACAGCAGGAGCTGGAGCAGGGGCGGGCTTCATAGCGGCGTTGGCAGCACCATTGGCAGGCGCGGCGGCAGCGGCAGGCGTTGTCCTGGGAGCCTCGGTATGGATGTGTTGCTGTAGCATCCATAGACGGTCCTCAGGCTGCTGGGGTGCTGCTGGAGCTGGTGCCTGGGCAGGCGGTTGAGTTGTTGCCGGCGCTTGAGTCGTCACAGGAGCAGCAGCCGGTGTAGGAAGTGGCGCTGCCACAAGCGCCTTTGCAGGGGCAGTTGTGGAAGCTGTCGTAGTGGCTTGCACCACGGGTGCCGCTGTGGTAGGTGCTGCTGCCGGAGCCAGAACCGTAGTCGAGGGATGGGACTGCGGCTGAGGAGTCGCGTGAGCCGAAGCCTTAGGAGTGCCTGCTAGTGTAGCCGGGGACCTCATCGGCTGTGCCGTAACATTGGGAGACGGCTGGGCGTAAGTTGGTGCAGGAGATGGGCGTGCAGGAGATGCCGTTGCCTGAACAGGCCGAGCAGCAGCCTCCTGAGCAACTGCAGGCGACTGGGGTGCAAGGTTGCGGATCGGCGACGGCGAGGACTGCGCTGGCCGGTGCTGCTGCTGTTGTGGCAAAGAACGGCTAGGGCTGATCGAAGACGGGCGGCCAGCAGCTAAGCGCTGTGCAGACGTCAGCATCGTCGAGGTCGGACGGGCCGCAATGGCTGCGTTATTGATGGCATTGTTGATGGCCGCCGTCATGCCAGCCGTAAGGTCGGCGGTAACCGACTTGATCGAGGCGGATGTGGTGCCGAGGGAGGCCCTGGACAGGGCACCAGAGGCTAACAGTGGCCGACCTGCAGCCGAGCCATTCGCCTGTTGGGCTGCCAGAGCCTGTGCTGTTGCCGAGTAGCCACCCCGAGCGGCTGCAAGAGCAACATCCGCGGCTGTCACCGGAGTCCGCTGTGGCACGCCAGTAGCACCGGCGCCTGCGCCAGTGCCTATGGTTGTACCAGTGGTAGCCGTGCCGGTTGTCTGCCGTGGAGGTAGTTGCGTCTGCTGCATCTGCCGCTGTTGCTGGAGTTGTTGCAGCTGCTGCTGGACGGCCGGTGAGAGCTGCGTTGCGCTGGCAATCCGGGGAGGAAGGTTGCTCACTGGCGGGTTGGGGGCAAGGTTATGCAAAGTCGTCGGTGCTCCTGTGCGAACAGCGCCGTTCGTGGCACCGCCATTCTGCATACCATTCGGCGGGCCAGTTGGCGCAGCGGCGGCCACTGGGCGTGCTGCGCCGTTGATGGGCACCGCATTATTGACGTTTACGTTGCCATTGGCCATGCCATTGTGGTGGTGGACGACGGGAGCATGTCCTGCAGTGACATTGTGAGCCGGGGCATGAGTAGGAGCATAAGAAGGAGCATGAGCTGGAGCGTGAGCAGTAACAGGTGCAGCAGTGTTCTGGTTCTGCATCTTGTTGCTGTTGTCCTGCAGACCACCGGCGAGCGTCATGATGCCCTGTACACGTGCCTGTTCCTCCTTGTTGGTGGCCTTTGCGCGCTCTTCAGCCTCTTTGCGAGCAGCCTGACTAGGAGCCCGTGTCTTGAGCTCGCCAGTCACGCACTTCAAGTAGTAAGGCATCTCGGTATTAGCCTTGAGGAAGAACAACTTGAGGTTGCGCGCCTTGTCTTTGAGCTGCACCTGGCTGCGGTCTTTGAGGATATCAGAGAGCGAGCCGTTGGCGCCAAAGAGCTGGAGGATCTGTGACCAATGGGGACCCTTGACCATGTCAAGACCTGCCATGAGCGCCTGCTCTTCGTCCGGAGACCACGGGCGTCGCGTACTGTGCAGGCCCTCACGCCGAGTATGTCCCTGTGTCTTGGATGCAGCAGCTTGTCGCGCCTGTTGGTAGAGGATAGCACTCGGCGACGACTGATGTGGCGGCAAGGCAGGGTTGCCGCCATTCAAGGTGTTGACCTGCTGTTGCTGTGGAGGCGGCGGTGGCGGGGCTTGGACTTGCTGGTAGGGGAAGGCTGGCGCTCGGTTGTACATAGCAAGGTTGTTGGCAAACGTATTTTGCATACTCGAAAGTGCAGCTGGAGGGGTGTCAGATGTGTTGTTCAGATTATGATGTATACCTTGATCGTTGTAGACATATAACTCACCATTCGCTTGGGCGACAGGAGACTGGGTCTGCTGCTGCATGTTGTAGGCTGGCGTCGGAGCAAGTGTGGGTGCCGATGCCGGTGGCGCCTGAGCTTCCTGAGCTTCCTGGCCCAACTTGTCCTGAATCAGCTTCGTAAGACCGGTCAAATCCATCATGCTTTCAGTTGGTGCAGGCGGAGCGGCGGCGATTCCGTTCGGTGGCGGCGCCGTGGTGTGAGTACGGATGGACGGGGTCGCAAGTAGGCCCAGCGTCGATGCTTGAGGCGATGCGGCTGGTGGCTGAGATGACGTACGAGCAGCGGACCGCTGGACTGCCTCCTGGATCAGTCTACTAACACCCTCTGCCATAGGCGACGCCTCGAGTGCCGACCGGTCGCTGACACCGTTCACAGAGTCGATCACCATCGGCGTCGGGCCATTGGTTGCTGCGGGAGCCGCAGCTTGTTGAGCTGACGCCTGTGACGCTGCTGTTGCTGCAAGGGCATCCGACGACGCCATTGCAGCAGAGAGCATCGAGGCAATGCTGTTGCCCATGGCAGTAAAGTCGGTACCGTTGATTATAGAGGGCTCTGCTTGGTCGGCCGCCATCTCGGAATCGTCGCCGTTCGCGTCGTCGTCGCCTGGCATCTCGATACCGTGGGAGTCGGCGTAACGCAGAACAATGTCCTCGTTCGCTCGCAGGTAATCTCTCAGTTCGTCGCGGAAGCCGTCAAGGGAGAAGTGATTCTGGAGTTGTTCTGCAATCTGTTAGTAGCCGTAAAAACGTAGAAAATAGCAAATATATATGGAAGAAAAGTACGTACGCCTCGACTCCTCCGTCTTGACTGCCTCGAGCATCTTCTCCTTGACATCGACGATGTCCTTCAAGAACACCTTCTCGTAGTCGGTGATCGGCGTGTCGACGTGCAGGTTCTGCAACTGCTCCTGGAGGTTGACTGGGAACAGTCTCTCCACAAACTCGCGGCGCTTCTCGTCATCAGGCAACCGGACCAACTCGGCAGCCAGCATGCAATACTTGAGGTTAACAAAGAGGTCAGCCAGGTCTTTATCGAGTGCCTCTGGGTCTGTCAAAAAGCTCGAGAGAAAGTTGTCGTGGGCGTCGGTGAGGGAGATATCGTCGTCGGACTCGAAGATGCTCGAGGCAATGGTTGCCATGTTGGCCATCTGGATCGTTTCCTGATCGCCGGCCTCCTTAATTTCCAGCTCATCCGTGCTCAATATCCCAGCTTGTTCAGAAAACAACTTCCGTGTGTCATGGAATGCAGACCGGAGCAGCCTATAGATGCGCCGTGAATCTGTCGCCGTGCCGTCGTCTGCCTGACCCAGTCCGGGGTTCTCGCTAAGCGCATACACCAGTTGTATCGCCTACAATTCTCGTTAGCAGGCTGGCCAGGCAAAATCATCAAAGCAATCAAAATGACAAGCATCGGGAGAAGAAAAACTTACAAAGTTACCAAGCAGTGGCAGTCCCATGGACCGGCTGAGATAAGTTGGGTTCTGTGAAAAGCGCATCTTCTTTGACTCTCGCGACGACGAGCCCATCAGATGGTTCCCGCCAGAGCTGGATGCGCCGGCTGGAGAAGCGACCTCCCTCCTTAAGCTTGCAACATCCTTTGTCGGAGTGCTCATCGCCGGCATTCTCCATGTAGTCGGCGGTGACGCGATCGGTGCTGCTGATGCTGTCGCTGTCGGCGGTGGCGGTGGCGGTGATCTGATGGCGGTCGAGGCAAGAGGAAGAGAGGGAGTCAAAGGAGCGGGTGAAGGCGTGAGTGAGATCGGAGCTGCCGGTGCAGCTGGTGCGGGAGATGCTGTGGATGGGATGGCCGCCGCAGTAGCTGGGAGTGATACGGGAGTGGGAGCAAGAGTAACGGCGGGAGGAGGTGGAGGTGCTGCAGCTGCGGTGTTCATCGAGCCGAGGGCAGACTTGAGCATCGCCTCGAGGTCCATCATCGGTGCTGGTGCCGGTGCTGGTCCTGGTGCTGGCGTTGACGGTGCTGGCGCTGGCTGCGGAGGTTGTGCTTGTTGGACTGGCTGCACTAGTTGTGCCGGTGGTAATTGCTGGATTGGCGGAGCTGGCTGGATCGGTATAGCTGGCTGTGTTGGCTGAGCCAGTTGCAATGGCTGTACTTGTTGGACCGGCTGTGCTGATTGAAAAAGTGGCTGTGCCGGCGGCGTTGGCTGGACCGGCTGAACTGGCGGTGGTGGTTGAATCAGTGCTGGCTGGGTCGATTGGATCGGTGTCGGTGCAGGTACTGATGCCGGTGACGGTATTGGCAGTGCTTGTGCTCCTGGCAATGCCATTTGAATCAGAGATGCCAACTGTTGAGCTTGTGTTGGCTCATTTGCAGGTGACGGTTCCTTCTTGGCCCTCTTCGTATTGTTTCCCTGGTTGCCATTTCCGTTGCCGTTGTTTTCATCGCCGTCGTCGGTTCGTGGCCGCTTCATCGCATTCTGCAGAGATGCAAGTAAACCCGTTCCGAGAGCTGCTGTTGCGGCCGCAAAGCTGTCGTTGCCCGGTTCTGTCTTAACCGTGGGTGGAGCTATTAACGGAGGCGGCTGTGATGCAGCAGGTGCAGTTATGGCGACTGGTATTATCGGGGCAGTTGGTGCAACTGGTGCAGCTGGTGCAACTGGCGGAGTTGGAGCAGCTGGAGCTGGAGCCAGAGCAGGAGCTGGTGCTGATGTTGATGGTTGCTCGACTTGCACAACGGATGGAGATGGCGACGGAACAGCCTGAGCAGCCTGCGCTACTGGTGCTGTTGGAGTTGGAGCGGTGGGCGGTTCTGGCGGTTCCGTTTGTGTTATCCTTGATGTATCATTGTCTGAAGAAAGAGCTGGAGTGTCGGGAGGAGGGGCGGAAGCTGTTTGGGGAGCTGATTGGGGAGCTGATTGGGGAGCTGTATCGGAAGCCGTCTGAGGAGGAGGTTGGGGAGTCGTCTCGACCGTCGCAACCGGCTGGTTAGCCTCGGGGGCGGCAGCCGTGCCGCCGCCGCTGGGTTCCGTCATGCGAGCAGATACCCTAGGTGCTGTATGATATAGCAACAGAGGATGGCCGTGATAAGATAAAGGGACGATATATATTAAAAGAGCTGAGAAAAGTGGAGGACGAGAAAAGGTGAAGGGATTGCGACGGAAAGGGAATCCCTTTTGCGCCTGCCGCGGAAAAGTGATAAGATATGGGGTGGATCGCTGGAGACGCAGAGTTTTGATAGGAGGGGACACTGGTGATTCGGCGCCGATGGAAGAAAAAGAGGCAGAGTGAAAGGGGCAGTTGCCGTGGGCGGGCCAATGTTGTCGTCGATGTTGCGATAACGGGCGTGCCGGGCAGGAGCGAGGTTGGATGCGCGGCAGAAAAAGTAGGAAGGCGCCGGATAAACAAATTTTTTGGGTTAATCCGGGGTTAATCCGAGATCGCTGCCCTTATTTCTTGCCCCGGCGTCTCCCCGCCTTTTGATACACATCATGAACCTGGGATGACGAAAACGACGTAATGGCAACTCTTTCAGGACAAAAATACCCCATACCCCAGATCATTGATTACCTTTTTGTCGACGATAAATGGAGACTAGAGTAGTCTTCAGTTGGCGAAGAAAGTCATCAATGTCCATTGCATTATTCAAGCAGAAGCAAAATAGGTATTTCTTGCTGGCGAGATGTATCGGTACATCTCAGGCAGCCAGAGTTTTCATCTGTGCGTTTACGACTTGGATACATATGATGGAATACTCTGTAACCATATATCAAACTGTTTCAAGTCAATTCATTACTGTTGTCGAGGTTGACCGATGGGCTGCAATGATCTCGGTGTACAACTTTTCTTCAATCTGTGGCGGTGCGTTTCAGCCACATCTTGAATTTCATACATACAGTGTATTCGTCTTAAGGACTGTACCTCGCACGGTTCAACACACCCCCTTTGTAATTACCTGCGCATCTTCTCTACAACATTGGCTACTTCCCAAAAGAGAAAGTTTGCTCGAACTGATCAGGGTCCTCCGTCTTTAGAGCGGATGCGGAAGATGCCATGAAGTGCGTACAGCTGCGGCCTTGGGGATTTTAGCATTTTGCACATCAATGCCTCGAACAGAGTCCAAAAGCGAATCCGAGTTTCGTCCGCTGTGCGGCAGCGTACCTTTGAGCCAATTCAGCCACTCTTGCTCTCAACTTATTCCACAGGATCAGGTGGAGGACTGAGCGTGCTTATCTCACGAACTTTGACTTCGCCTCCGTGCCCCAGATTCTCCAAAAATCTGCAGAAAAAAAATCAAAAAAAAATCTGGAGCACAGGCCCTGCGGGCGATCCTCGAGAGCCGAACGGGCTGGAGACTTGGAGACGAGCGGAGATGGGAGGCAGGGAGGCAAGGCGGCGTTGAGACGGTTCCTGGGCAGCGGCTGGAGAGAAGCTGGACTCTGGAGGAGACACCGAAACGCTGATCGGGCAATAATCTCTAATTGATCGGGCGATATTTTCTCCTCACGACGCCAGCAAGGCCAAATGGTGAATTATTAATGATGGTCCCGCACGAGGTGGAAACAAATGCAGAAAGTGCCAGATAGGAGCTTATCGCAGCCGAAAACCAGAGCGTTGCTGTCGATATCTACCTCTCAATTGACCGTAAACTCAGTTATCTGTCTCGGCTCGGCTTTGCGGGGCTTCCGCAATTTGTACTCTAAAACTGAAACAACAAAAGAAATAGAGGTAGAAAATCACAATCCGACGCCCTAGAAAGTCGACAAAAACGAAACGGACCGCCGGAACCGATCTCTGCATTGGACACACATTCTCGTGTCGCAGCAGTACTTGTCTCTTTGTAAAACGGTGTGAAAGTACTTTGTTCTTGTTGTTGCAGCACTTGTTCCAAAAGACTTTTTGGAAGGATTGTCTGACGCCCCGCGCCGTGTAAGTTGAGTGGCTGAAAGCATGCACCAGCTACCCCATACACACCACAACAACGACTGGACAGGACAGTTTTCTGGGGTCTGGGGAAAGGAGAAAATGGTCTGTCAAGTTCTGGGACGATTGGAGCCAGAACTGGGACCACCTGGCGCTGCGGAAATGCAATGCTCGTGCTGGTAGCGGGCCACTTTCCCCCATTCCTCCCCGTTCCCTATTCCTTTCAGCAGTTGCGATTCCGGTCAGACGGACGGGAGATGGGCAATAGGGCCCAATCTGTTTAATCCGTCCCAATCTTACTTGCAGGATCTCTGACAGTGGGAAATGTGTTTGGGATAAGCAGTTTAAACGAAGGCCAGTAAACAAGACCCAAAAAAAGACCCAAAAAGACCAAAACCAAAAAACCAAGCTGATTATGACGATGCATACAAAATACATAAACAACGAAAAAAAGAACTTCGGCACTCCAATCCGCTCAGATTCTCCCCGCACCGCGGGGCAACCTCAAGGCCGGGACGGCAGGCCCAGACCGAGGGCTGGGCAACGGGAAAGGGCTGGTAAAACAATAAAGGGTAGTGAGGGGGTCTTCCCGGATGTGAGAGCTGCCGGTGCTGGCATCTGGAAAAAGAAAATCTGAATTTTTGGAGAAACCAGGCGCGGAGCAGAAGAAAAAGACAAACGGTACGGAGTACTGTGCACTACAAATCAAAAACGGGACAGAAATATATAATAAAGCAAGGTGTCCAGTCAGGCCTCCAGTTGAAAGACACAAGAATGGGGTTCACGTTCATGATGTGCAATGCAGGTCGTACAGTGTTTGGGCCAGAAACGGTAAAGTAAAGGCATGACAGAAAAAGAAAGCAAGAAAGATGAAAGAGGGCTGTGGCAAAGATGGATGGCGCCGGTTGCTTTTGGTGCTGGCGTCGAATCCCAGTTAAATTTCCCGCTTACCTTCTATTTTCGGTGACAAGGAACGCAGGAGAACCGTCAAAGTTCGGGGCTCCGGAGAGATTGGCGAGGGGAGCTGGGGTGTGATATGGGCTGGTCTGGGGCAGGTGGTAGACCGTATCAAGTAAACTGTGGACAGTGTGGAGGATATCCTTCGTATTTGTATGTGTGTGGTTCTTTTGCTGGCGTGTTCACTGTCGACTGACCTATGATATGGGCGAGTCGGGTACCAAGGTAGTATCATAGTGATGCGGCCGTAGATGTTCGGGGTTTGTGTTGTGTCATTTCGTTCTTGGCTTTTCATACTGTTGCTGGTACGATCTGCGTGGTCTTTGTGGCTTCTCCGTCCCAATCCCAGAGAACATAGAGATGGCCAAAACGGCCGTCCATGCAGATGCGAAATCAAAATCAAAATCAAAATAATAAAAAAATCAAATCACATTGGGCAATCACACATTGGGCAACCGCGGCATATGTCGGTAGTCGAGTACTTTTCTGCACTGCGGATTACAGTGGCTGTCTCGCGTACTTCACCGAACGTGCAGCTGGGCACTCCTCGACGTGCATGCCCACGGTCGTATGCCGATATTGGTGGTGTTGAAACTGAGGGGAAGGAACGAATGGGGGAGGGGAGAGCCAGCGGGGTGTGGGCAGGACAAGACAGAACGGGGAAGGGAGTAACAGAGGGATTTCGATATGAGTTAGAAGTTGACCAAGTCAAGCAAGTGAATCAAGTTGAGTCTGTAAAAGTGTGGGAGATGATCGATGTTGGTCGTCACTTCCTGCCTTTTTGCTGTGTCTGGCTGGAAATGGCACGGGAGGGTCGTGGCCATGGCAGGCGCTAGTCCCTGTGCAGGCAAAGCGCAGCATGTCGAGATGATAAAAAGAAAGGCCCTCCCTGTTTTAGTATTTATTTTGGGCGGCTTTTTAATAGCCAAATTCTGGCAGCGTGCTCTGATGTGGGGGAGGGGTTTTGCGCCATGGAGACGGAAGGCACCTTCTTTGTGAGCAGTAGGAGTACTTTCCCTGGACCTAGGGGGGGTGTGGGCATCCTTCGCACCTTCTTGGTCGTAGATGTCGGAGCCGCTCTGCAGTCGCCACCAATTGTCCCGAGAACGTCCCATGTTGTACACCAAAACACTCAAAAGGCAGGAGCGACCAACAACGCCCAGCACCACAAAATGGCACATAATGCCACACGATACACACGCGATGGCACACGGTGCGACGTGCGATGTCCGTTGCTGGCCGCGAGCAGGGCACGAGAGCATTGGAACACGAGAACGAGGAGAACAGACAGCAACAATACGCATTCAACATTCCACCAGTGGGCTCTCTAGGAGTCCAGGTCGTCTCCGGTGAGGAATCGGTTAAAGAGAAACGACCAAACAAAAAGAAAAACGCCGAAGCGGCTGATCAGCAAGTTCCGATTCCAGGATGCGCAAAATGATGCTTTGTGATGCTTCATAACCGGTAGAAAAACTAATCATAACCGGGGAACCCCTCGTCAGGACCGTCAGGTGCCTGGCAGACAACGACGCTCACCCCGTTCATATTGCAAATCCCCAAACATTATGGGACAGAATGGGCAATACTGCGTTGCGGATGGATGCCAACCCCTTCTTTCCATTCTGGGGCGGAGTTCACCAGTTTGCTGCGGAGCCGTTGGCGCTGGCCCCGTAGACCGGATAGGCACCGTTCCAACGACGTAGGAGATAAGCAGCGTGGCCTCTGGCCAGGCCAGGCAGGCGCAAACGCCGCAGAGCTAACTGGGGCCCCTCGAGCTACTGAAACGGCTGGAGTAAAAGTGTGGAATGGGGGGAAGGGGCGAGGGGCAGGCGAAAAAAAAGGACAATGACGAGTGAGGGGGAAGCACACACGGGCGCTCCTTCACAGCGGCCGACAGCTCCAGGCCAGGAAACAAGGGATCTACGACAGTGCGGGGAGCAATGGCCAGGACGGAAATGGAAAAAAGGGCATGAAGGCGGAAGGGAAACACAGTAAAACAGTCTCGACAGTGATCGCAAAGCATCCAGAAAACGGTCCTTTCGGTGCTCCAGTGCTTGACCAACAGCCCCCATTACGTCGTCGAAATCGAGCTCTTTCCCAGCGTCGCCCCCAAAGTGCTCCAGTGTTTTCTCGCGAGGGAAGGAAGGTGCTGGCAACCGCCTGTGACGACAAGTGGAAGGCGCTATGGGGGCAGTTGGAGGCGAACAGTCCATAACAGCCTGTAGCAGCCCATAGCACCTGCCGCTGCATACCTACCGCTACCTGCCGCTGCATACCTACCGCTACCTCCCGCTACCTGCCACGCCTACCCTCTCCTGCTCCCCATTACCCCGAGATGGCCGGAGAGGCGAGGCAGTCCCCGGTTTTCTGCGGCTTGCAAGCTCCAAGCTACACGCGCGCTGTCCCCACTTCACGGCCACACTATCCAGACCATCCAGACGAGCTTCTGCGACTGCCGCATTTGCTTGCTTTGGCTCGCGCGTTGGTCGCACTTCCTCGACCTGCGGCGCTCGCTTGGCGCTGCTGCCCGCGCGCACCTGCCTCCTCTGCTCCCTCCTACTCCTCTTTCCCATTTTCTCCTTTTTCCCTTTTGGTTACTTGTATTTCGTTGTAGTGTCGTTTCTCCGTTTTGTCGTTTCCTTACCCACTTTCGATTTCCATTTCCCCTTGCCCCTGGTTTCTCTCGTTTCCCTCGTCTTCCCTCAAATCCGGCTTGCATCCATCGTATATAAACGACTCGCCTCCTCCCCTTCGGCTCGATCTCAGAACCCCCCCCTCTCTCCTACTTTCACTCTCCATTCTCTCTCTCGTCTATTTCACTGTGCTTTCGCCTCATCTCATACAGCCTTGTTCTTTCATACCCCTCCAAAAACAAGCAAAATTCTTTTTTCCCGATACCCCCCATCTTCCTCATCTTCTTCACACACATTCACAATGTCGGCTCTTTCCGTTCAGCTGAAGACGCCCGTCACGGGTGAGGTGACCCTGGACACCGGTCTGTAAGTAACAGCCACAATCAACCAGCAACCAGCAAGCCGCTTACGCCAACAATGCAACCCTGCCCGAGTGGCGGATGATTTTCTTTTCTAACTCACATCCCACAGGTTCATCAACAACGAGTTCGTTCGCGGTGCTGAGGGCAAGACCTTCGAGGTCATCAACCCCGCCACCGAGGAGGTCATCACCTCTGTCCACGAGGCCACCGAGAAGGATATCGATATCGCTGTCGACGCCGCCCGCAAGGCCTTCGAGGGCCCGTGGCGCAAGGTTACTCCCCAGGAGCGCGGCAACCTGCTGCTGAAGCTTGCCGACCTGGCCGAGAAGAACCTGGACAAGCTCGCCGCCATTGAGTCGCTCGACAACGGCAAGTCCATCACCATGGCCCGCGGCGACGTCGGTGCCGTTGTTGCTTGCCTGCGCTACTACGGTGGCTGGGCCGACAAGATCGAGGGCAAGACCATCGACATCTCCCCCGACATGTTCCACTACACCCGCTCGGAACCCCTTGGTGTCTGCGGCCAGATCATCCCGTGGAACTTCCCCCTGCTGATGTTCGCCTGGAAGATCGGCCCCGCCCTGGCCACTGGTAACACTGTTGTCCTCAAGACTGCTGAGCAGACCCCTCTGTCGGCTCTGGCTTTCGCTCCCCTCGTCAAGGAGGCTGGCTTCCCCGCCGGTGTCCTGAACATTGTTACTGGTTTCGGCAAGATCGCTGGTGCTGCCATCTCCTCGCACATGGGCATCGACAAGGTCGCCTTCACTGGCTCCACCGCTGTCGGCCGCACCATCATGAAGGCCGCTGCTGCCTCCAACCTCAAGAAGGTCACCCTCGAGCTGGGCGGCAAGTCCCCCAACATCGTTTTCAACGATGCCGACATTGAGGATGCCATCAACTGGGTCAACTTTGGTATCTACTACAACCACGGCCAGTGCTGCTGTGCTGGTTCGCGTGTGTACGTCCAGGAGGGCATCTACGACAAGTTCGTCGCTGCCTTCAAGGCCCGTGCCGAGCAGAACAAGGTCGGCGACCCCTTCCACGAGGAGACCTTCCAGGGCCCCCAGGTTTCGCAGCTGCAGTTCGACCGTATCATGGGCTACGTGAAGTCCGGCAAGGACGAGGGTGCTACCGTCATTACTGGTGGTGAGCGCCACGGCGACAAGGGCTACTTCATCCAGCCCACCATCTTTGCTGATGTGCGCCAGGACATGAAGATCATGCAGGAGGAGATCTTCGGCCCCGTCGTCGCCCTGGCCAAGTTCAAGGATGCCGAGGAGGTCATTGCCCTGGGCAACGACTCCAACTACGGTCTGGCCGCCGCCGTCCACACCAAGGACCTCAACACTGCCATCCGCATCTCCAACGCCCTGCGCGCCGGTACCGTCTGGGTCAACTGCTACAACGCCCTCCACCACCAGCTGCCTTTCGGTGGTTACAAGGAGTCTGGTATCGGCCGCGAGCTGGGCGAGGCTGCCCTGGCGAACTACACCCAGAACAAGTCCGTTGCCATCAAGCTCGCATAAATTTAAATTATGGACGAGTTTGGCATGGAACGGTCTTTTGTGAAGCGATAGGGCAATGAATCACTATTTCTTCCGCATGTAGTTCAGTTTTTACCAAATAAGAAGCAAAAAAGCACATGAACAAAAAAAATCAGCGCACCCTTTTCTTTCTGCGATTTGAATTATCTTGATTTGATCGATTTGATTTGATCCATGTAATTAATTGATTGTATTTACTGGACTTGGTTTCCTTTCTCAAAATTGAAGATAATACAGTACAGATTTATTAACCTATCACAAGTCCCCTATAACACAATGCCTGTCAGAATTTAGTGCATGTTAGAATCTAAACGCATTTAGTTCCTGGTCAAGTGTGTACAGCAATCGAAGATGCAAGTCTTCGGGGTAAATCAGCAGAAAATAAGGTGAGCTGACGTGCATTTCTCGCTGTTTTCAACATCAGTAAACGAAACGGTGAGCTGTCCCACGGAGTGCACGTCTTGGAAGAAACTGTGTCCCGTCGGGCACATTTACTGGATTGGGTGGACGAGTTGTGACCGTGAGAATGAGGAAATTGCCTGTGCGAATTCAGACTACCATTTCCACCGCCATTTTTATCGGCATCTGAATATACGGAGTGCGCAGACCGTAAGAGATTCAGAAGCTAGACAACGGCGTCATGTTTAGATCGCCGAGATCGCCGAAAGAGATCCTCTATTCCTACTTCTATTTTTGTTGGATTTATTTCGTCTTCGGAGCATTATTTTTTATTGATTCTGTACAATTCTGTTATTTAATTCTCGTTGCGTCTTGAGACGTAAATATTTCCACAAAAAAAGTTTATCTTTCCTTCTTAGCACATCCCACCGAAGGGCTATCTCGTCCCCTGCTCTGCCGGGAGAGCATGTGCATGTCAGAAACTTTTTTCTCGTCTGTTTCTCTTCAACAAATTGCGAAAGCGTCCAGTTTTCGTCATCGTTATTACCCGTCGCATAATTTCACAAGACTGAAAGCTGCGCTCTTTTGGCGCCTGCCCCACAATCGTCGCTTTCGTGACAGGTCGAGCCGAGAGGGCGGGGCCTCTTTTCCCTTTCTTTTTGGCCGGACCTGTGACCCATTTTTGGTCCTGCTTTTTTGCCTATTTTATTTTACTCCGTGGACTTCATCTTGGGTCGCATCATGGAAGTCCCAATTCTGAAAGGCGTGGAAAGCATGGGAAGGCCCCCAGAGGCATTTGCCACTGTGAGGAAGCCACGAGGGGGTGTGGTTCTAAAGCGATGAAAGTCTCGTGGAAGTCGCAGTCGACGTTGTTCACTGTGAATCCAGATGGCCTGGGCCACCCCTCCAAATGGGGTCCACTGTAAAAGTCCACCATGGTTTGGTCCAAGCTCTGATCGCCCGCTGGCCCCCTCTGTGTTTCTCCAAACGAACGGTGCCCCGCACTTTATTTTGTCCACGGCGCGTGTCGCGTAAATGGGGCCACTGCCATTGACAAGGGAAAGCGCATCCGATCCAGGCACAGGTACACGCACGGTTTACGGAAGGAGCCATCCACGCGACTTAACATCCAGCGGAAACTATCGCGACGACAACACCCCGACGACGACTACACTTTACCGCCACTCCGCACATATTGACATCCAAACGCCATACACTTTTACAATGTCTAACTCCCGCGCCGCGTCCTCGATGGGAGCGACGCGCCCGGCCGGCGCGTCAACATCGGCCGCCGCCCGCAAGACATACTTTGAACAGCAGCGCGAGCTTCTCATGGGGGAGATTGCGATGGTAAGCCCCTTCTCTCTCCGATTGTTTCGATTCAGTTTACTGACCTGATAGTCCTTTGAACAAGTCCTTGCCAACATCAACAAACTGAATCGGTCTCTCGAGGCGGTGGTGACGGTAAGCCACGCTCCCATTACGTTTTTGACAGTACACCGCTAACGACATAGGTTGGCAACGAATTCTCGGCGGTCGAAGCTCTGTGGTCGCAGTTTGAGAGCGTCATGGCTAAGGAGCCTGAGCCAACCACAACCGGCGAAGGCGACGAGCAAGAGGGACAACTCGAGGACGGACAGGAGCACGAGCACGAGCAGCAAGAAGACGACCACGACGACCACGAACAACACGACGATGATGACGACGAGGCTGCGGCACAATTCCACGACGAAGAGGCAGCAGCGCCATCGGGCGGTCGGGGACGGTCACGAGGTGACGGCATGGACTTCGACTACTAGACAGATGGAACAGGAGACAGGGCGACGACGCGATGGACTGCATTTACTTAGGCATACCTGGATATGGATGGCGTTTACGGATTTACATATGGCAATACTACTCTGGAGGGCACATAATACATGCTTTTCGTATGTTTTGATTCAAAATTCAAAATTGTTATATTTCATGCTACAAAGGAAAATAAAGTGTTTGATCCAGGAGAGACTTTCCCAGTCCACTTGGACAGTCCAAGTCCCCCTCCCCAATCGTACAAGCAAGCATAAGAGATGCCGGCCATTCAAAAATAAGGTGTTTGCGGCCCCTGGAAACAAAACAAGACGCAGTCGCCGGCAGATGATGCATTGGGAGAACGAAGCCAAAAAGCGCTCCTCTTCAAATTAAGAGAGGAACATGGCGTCAAGCAAGCAAAAAGAACCAACAAAAATGCCGTGGAGCCCCCCCCCAGGTCCTGTAAAGAAGAAAGGAGATGCAAGGGGAGTTTGGAGATAAAAAAAGATGCGTATATAAAAGAACAAGGGGTGGCCGAGGAGAGTAAAACAGAAAGAAATATGTTGTGCTGTTTCGTAGTCATATCATGCTGAGATGTGGATCATTACTTTGGTGCTGGTGTGTAGTTGGGGGTGTGGTGTGGTGTTGTGTATGGTGTGTAAAGTGTGTGGTGTTTGTTCGCGGACATCCCGCTTCGTCTCCTTCCTCTCCCACCGGGCTATTCCTCGTCATACGTGGGCATGCTGCCATATGCGCATATATCCGCTACCCTACAAGGGGATGCAGCGTCTTTTCTTCCGCTTCAGCGGCACACCGATCGGCATGTTGCCGTTGCCGCTGCTGAATGTGACACCGCCGCTGCCGGTGGTGGTGGAGTTGCCTGCAGCTGCGTTCTTGCCACTGCTGTTGGCCGCTGCCTGTGCCTCGAGATTTCTGCGGTCGTTGGCCACGACGGTGAGTAGCGCCTGCTCAAAGATCTCGTCGACACCCTTCATCTCTTTGGAGCTGCACTCCATGTACCCAGCACCCATCTTCTTGGCAACGGCGAGGCCCTGCTCGGTAGTCACGGGCGTCAGACCCTGCGTCTTGAGCATGTCGATGCACGTCTTCTTGAAACGCAGATCGGACTTGAGGCCGACCAGGACCAGGGGCGTGTACGGGCAGAAATGCAGGACTTCAGGATACCACTGTTGTCGTCAGTGGAGGGCATCAAAGAATAATTCATTAATGGAAAAGAGAGGCCTACCTTATCCATGACATTCTCGAGTGAGTTGGGGCAGTCAATGGCAAAGCACACAAAGATGAGGTCAGTCTCCGGGTACGACAGTGGCCGCAGCCGGTCGTACTCCTCCTGGCCAGCCGTATCCCACAGTGCCAGCTCGACCGTCTTGCCGGACGGCGGGTGTGTTGGGTAGGTGATGTAGTTTTCGAAGACGGTCGGGACGTATTTCTAGACTGTTAGTGGTTGTCTTTCTCGTCTGGATGCTCGTGGAGTGTCTCACCTCCGGGAAGTAGCCCTGGCTGTAGCTGATAAGCAGACAGGTCTTGCCGCAACCACCGTCGCCCACGACGACGATCTTCTTAGAGTACGTCGGAGGCTCCGTCATGTTGGTCATGGCAGTTGCAGACGACTCGCGGCCGGACGACGAAGAGGTTGTGCTGATGGTGTTGCTGTCGCTTGTCCGCGCCGGCCGAGACTCGAGGCGGTCAGTTGTCGGCCGCCGCTGGATGCCGTATTCGTACGTGTTGTCGTGCGAGGATTGCTGGTAGTATGAGTTGCGGTATTGCGAAGACATGATGAGGCGAAAAGATGTACAAAAGAGGTTGTAAGAAGTGAAAAGAGCCTAAAAAAAAAAAAAAAGGTGAAAGCGCCGCCTCAGCGCAAAGACAGAAACTGTCGGGTCTGACTCTTTGCTTTTTGGGAAGCGTCACAGATTGCGATCGTGCGCTCTGGGAGTATTGATGATATAATTGTCTGTTGGTGCTGTCGACCTTGTGGTCGTTGGCGAGAAAGAAGAAAAAGAAGGTGAAAAGGGCAAGGTCTCGATCGTCAGAAAGTGGCAACCGAAATGTCCACAAAATGCTTAATCGAAAAGGAAAGGAGAGAGATTTTCGGGTTTTCTCGAGAGGAATGAAGCAGTCTTGGAATTAAGAATGAAAGGAAAGAGCAGACGAGCGACAAAAGAGTCAAATGGAAAGAGCGAGTCTCCATGGCAAGAGCGAGCTTAAAGTGGTAAAGTTGACTTTTTGCCTGTTTCGTGTGTTGAAACGCACTGGAGGACGCGTTAGCCGGGCAACGGCCCGCGGTTGTTAGGGGGTGATCATTGGGCGATTGGCGTCCTGGCGTCATCCTTCTATTTTTGATGGACTGGACCGTGCACTCTGCTGACTACTCAACCGATAAGGCTGATAAGAGACTCACAAATTCACTAGCGCCATTCTGGCAACGCGTGAACATTAAATCCCGTTACGATATTTAAATCGAAAACCTCTGCCGCCTTTTTCGTGTTTCTCTTTCACTTCTCCAACAACTCAACCTCACAACTTTTCCGCATCCGTCGCACCAGCTTTCAAGACTTTGATTCCTGTCACCGTCTTTCAACCTTTGAAAAGCCCTTGGACCCAGTTCGTAGCAACTGCATCTAACCCCTCTTTAACCCCTCCATGAAAAGTTTTTCTTTCGCTCTCTTTTCTTCACATCTCCATCTTAACCATGGCGAGTGAATACGTCACCCTCGTCTCCTCTGAGGGATTCGAGTTCGTCGTGATGCGTGCAGCCACCGATGTTAGCCCGGTCATCAAGCGTATGCTGGATCCCAAGAGCCAGTTTGCTGAGGCCAAGTCTGGTCGCTGCACGTTCCCTGAGATTAGGTATGTGCACTTTTTTTTTCGCTTCTTTTGCCCACATCGTTTACGCTGCCTGCCCTTCCCTTTGCTCTATCGCCTTCTGTGATGAATCAAGCAAAAGCTCAGTGAAAACTGTTCGAAAGAGCCGCTGGCAATATCGAATGCCTTCTGGTTCTACATGAAAGAAATATAAACCTACACTTGATCTGAGGCGTTTTCTTTTGTTCATGACCACACGCTACTACATTTCACATCGACGCACTCTTGATCAACTGCTAACATGTCTGCAGTGCTCCCATTCTTGAAAAGGTCACCGAATACTTTCAGTACTGGTACAAGAACCGTGACAAGGAGGATGTGCCCGATATCGACATCCCGACGGAGATGTGTCTGGAGCTGCTGATGGCGGCCGACTACCTGGGCATGGACAGTAAGTTGTGGCATACATATCCTGTGATCAGATCGTGAGCTAACACACTCTACAGAGCTTGGTTGAACGCATAAAATACCTTCTCTTAAAGCCCTAATCCACCGTTTCCGGCCCATCGCTAACGATGGCTGACTTATTGGCCAACCGAGCCAGCTGTCATACATTTGCAGAACTCTGCCAGCTCACACGCCTCCTGTCTATAGCCCGCAGTCAGGCTATTCGACGCATCGAAATGCGTGCCTTTTCACGTGTTGGCACGGCACTTTCCTCGATCATGACTTCTACTTTGAAAGGACGACACCCAACTCTTAGACAATCGTTTCCCGCTGAATAACCTGCTGCTCTATCTCGCCGCTATGTGCTTTGGAGATTACGAGCGAGCTTTCTGACCAGCAATTCACAATTACAATTCACCACTGATCACGCTTTCAACTGTGCAGGCACTTCGGCCGGCGCTGGCTTCGGCTGGTTGTCTGCTTTGGTGTGTCTGCCGCGTGGTTGGTGGGAGATTAAACTCCAGTCCCCCACACTCTGCTTGTCTCCTTTGCCCGTGGGGATCTCGCTTTTACGAAAGGGACACATCTATTATATCCATATTTGAATGAGATGTTATGATGCCTCCTGGGGTCTAGGGCAATATGCTCACATTTGTGTTTGTTTTTATCAAATAAACATTTATGAAAGAGTAACACTTTATTTATTGCCGTGCCCATTTCATTCATACCACCCTTTTGTGCTTCAAATGCAAATGTGAACCACAACACCTCCTAAGCAGCACATACATAACTTTTGTAAACGTTCATCAATGCCTAGTAGAAACCTCTTCCACGTCCACGGCCACCTCTGAATCCGCCTCCGCGGCCACCGCCCCTGCCTCCTCTTCCTCTATAGCCACCTCCACCACCACCGTATCCACGGTTATCATCACCGCCGTACGGGTGCCGTGGCTCTGAAGCACCTGGCCCCTTCTGCTTCCGCTCGCCACGCTCCTGCTTCGACGCATGCCAGATGTTGGGCACTTGGATCAGCTCACAAAACGTCGCCGTGTGCGGGTTCGTGTACTCGTTCGGCTGGCCCTTGGCAAACGTCTCAGGCTGACCAGGTTCGGGTGCATGGACAGGCGCCGTAATCGCAAAGTCGTGCGGCACCGCCAGCTTGCCTTGCGCGACAATGTTCCCCTCCACCCAGGCACGCTCGGCATCAATGAGCGGGCGGTAGTGCGCCTCACCCTGGTCGGGCGGTACCGGCACGTCCCGCTCGCCGACCTTGAGGTCCTTGGCAAAGACGCGTGTAATGGCAAGCCACTCTGGGTCGTACTCCAAACGGAAGCGGCCGACTTTGGGGGCAGACTCTGCATCGCCCTCGGTCGTTTCCTCGGTCTTCTTCTCCGACGGCTCGATGGTCGTGACTGGTGTGTTGGGGTCTGCCGGCCCAATCTCGCAAAGCTGCAGGAAATGCCGACCTGGCAAACACTTGTCGAGAGCCAAGAAGTTGACTTGTGTATTGGTGATTGTAACTGGGACCGGCTGTCCGGGTTTCAAATGTGACCGGAGCTGAGGCTGATTTTGTGAAGGTAGAGGACGTTGGAACGAGGCTGGCAGCTGGGCTAGAAGCTCGCTCGACACACCGTCAATATTGGAGATGTCTGCTGCTGGCTCTTCCTTCTTTTCACCCTCTTCCTGTCCCTTTAGTGCCTCCGCTTCTGGCTTCTTCTCGACCGGTACCGGGACAGTTGTAGTTTCGTCGTCGTCGTCGTCAAGGTCCAAGTCAATCTCATCCGGGTTACCGGTGTCGGCTGTTTGTGTCGGTGGAGGAAGTAAAAGCGTATTTCTTGGGACGCTTGCAGCCCCCACGGCACTCTCCTCCTTGAGAGCCTGCTCTGTCTGTACCGTAGGCACTGTTTGATCAGGCTCCTCTGGCTCTGGCGGGTCAAACCGCTTGATGGCTGCAAATTTGCAGTGCATATGCGCCGAGAACCAGAACCGAGGGCGCAGTCGGTCCAGGACGTACTCGGCAGCCGTGTTGCCCAGCGTCCCGTCCATCGACTCCCGCCGGAAATGCGGCTTCATCCGGTACAGCTGCTCCTTGTCGCCGTGCCACTCAATCGCCCGTGGCCAGTCGTGGCTCATGCCAATATCGACAGGCTCGCGGATCTGTAGCAGCTTGCGCACGTCAAACTCACGCACGTGATAAAAGCTCTTGATATCGTCTTGGCGGAAGGGGAGACGCTCATGGTGCGGCTTGCGGTAGTCCATGCCCTTCCAGATACCGCTCATGCCGGCCAGCCTCAAGGGGCCAAAACGAAGCACGTTGGCCGCGCCCCAGTAGTAAATGTTGGGCGCCACCCAGCCGCCGTAAAACAGCTCCCAGAGGTAGCCGGCCGCCTCGTGGTTGCCGCCAATAAATACAGTCAGGTAGGGTGCCTTGCGGTTGCCCGAGTAGTAGAGATGGAAGTCGCCCATGGCGCGGTACTTGGGCGGCACAGACATGAGGTTGAGGTCCGCCGCGTTGCGTGTGGCTTGGAAGTCGCCGCCAATAATGAGAAGGTCGATGCCGTCCCACCCTCGCTGGGCGCAGGACGCGTCGACCGCACCGTAGATTGCATCGAGTGCACCATGGCCCTATGAGACGCATGAAAGTTAGCAAAAGCTGAGATGAGATGAGATGAGAAAATGATGAGCTCAAAAAAGAGCATGGAAAATACTCACACAGCCCTCAATGGCCACCCGCACACCTCCGACCTCCTGGAGGTCTAGTAAATCGGACATCGTGAGTTTTTGAAGCTTATTTCTGATACTCCCCTCATATCGGTGCAAATTGTTGAGTTCTTGAGGCTGGTTTTAAGTGTTTGTGATGTTGAGGCTCTGAATGTGAAACACGTGATTTTGAGGTGTAGATTCACGTGACGTCCATTTTGAGAATCTACACTCACTGCACCTGTGAGTCAACAGTGACTCACGATGCAGCGCGAATCCTTTAAAAGAGGAGATTTGAAGCGATACTTTCAAATTCTTTGTTAAAAATGGAGAAGATCCTATATAAACTCTCATTTTATGTTGACCGTCGGTGTGCTGTGACTACATATGCATGGTCGTGTCACGGTTGGCCTCAATTTAGTTCAGCCGATTTGAGTGAGATCTCAACGGATGAGAAAGGACATAACATGGACAAAAGTTTTTGAAAAAATTGTAAAAAAGTGAAAATGAATAAAGCGGAGCAGTGCGGGTTTCCTTATGCCCATCCTCTCATGTAAATGTAAAGAAACGGGTTGTCTGAACCTCATCTCACTTGGCAGGCAGCTTTTCGACAGCTTCCCCTTAAGGATTAATGCCATGCAACCAATAAACAAACACGGAATAACAATTGTCGAATCGAAATAGATTTAAATCCAAGGAAGTGAGCTTAAAATTCGCAGCCAAGCTCGTGTCTGGAGAAACGCAGTTGAAAGAAAGCTCGATCCCTTGATAGCGGAGACTTCCACCAACGCCTCAAGTGTCTCAAAGTGCCATAATGCGGGGAAGCTGGCCAGACTGGTCCGCCGCTGGGCGCCGGATGCCGACGGTGGCTCTTTCCTTTGCAGCCCGTTCTGCTGACGGTCTCTGTATTTCCACGGCCGAAATGCTGCCAGGAGGTACATTCTCGACAGAGGTCACATGGACCTGTCCACCCAAAAATGGCAGTCGCGAACTATGGCACACCACCACCACTATGTACAAACCACTGGTCTGGCTCGCCCGCCTGGTTCTCCTCTCCGCTTATCTGGGCCAAGCTGTGTGCAACCAACGGGCGCCGACAGATCTGCAGGCGAAACTCTCAACGTCCGCACTTGGGTCTTTTGTATTGGGTAGGCCTGCATTTCGTACTTGATTGAAGTTGTTGGTCGTGCTTTCCTCTTTTCTCGATCTTACCACTTCCTGTTTTCTTTTATCGTGTAAAGGGAAGTTACGATTGCGCAACTGTCTCATCGCTCCTTCTTATCGACGTTGCTTCTGCCAAAGCTAGAAGGGGCTACCAACAGCCCAAAGTCTATTACCCCTGCCGACTTATAAACGGTGACAGCTGGCTCGACCTCAACGACATCACCATATCCAGGCAACATATACCGCCCATTTTGTCTTTACAATGGCTCCTGGTGCCATCTCGCCGGAGCGCGGCCCCTACGATGCTGTGGGCAGCCTTACAACGACATTCGACGACACTCTCCGCTTCTATCTGAATGGTACGCGGGTCGTCCTCGACGAGATTGACCCAGAGCTCACTCTGCTCGAGTATTTGCGGGGAATTGGATTGACAGGAACGAAGCTGTAAGTGGGCCAGTCTGATATCAGTTGTACATATCGCCTATCACGGACAATACTAACCATACTCTAGAGGCTGTGGTGAGGGCGGCTGCGGTGCGTGTACGGTCGTCGTCAGCCAGTACAACCCGACTATAAAGTCCATCTACCATGCCAGCGTCAATGCTTGTCTGGCACCGTTGGCGAGTGTTGACGGAAAGCATGTCATTACAATCGAGGGCATCGGCAATGTGAAGAGCCCACATCCCGCACAGGAGCGGGTGGCACGCGGAAACGGCAGTCAGTGCGGTTTCTGCACACCAGGTATCGTCATGAGCTTGTATGCCCTTCTTCGCAACAACGATCGCCCCACAGAGCACGATATTGAAGAGGCCTTTGACGGCAATTTGTGCCGGTGCACCGGGTACCGTTCGATCCTAGACTCAGCACAAACGTTCAGCATCAACGCCACCTCTGGCTGCATCAAGACCAAGTCAAATGGAGGAAGCGGTTGCTGTATGGACGGAAAAGAGAACGGTGGTGGCTGCTGCAAAGACAACAAGGAGAGCAACGGCGACCAACCCATCAAACGGTTCACACCACCGGGATTCATCGAGTACAACCCCGACACGGAGCTCATCTTCCCACCGGCATTGAAGAAGCACAAGTTCCAACCCCTGGCCTTTGGCAACAAGCGGAAACGGTGGTACCGTCCAGTGACCTTGGACCAGCTACTCGAGATCAAGAGCGTGTACCCACAGGCCAAGATTATTGGCGGCAGCTCAGAGACACAGATCGAGATTAAGTTCAAGGCCTTCAACTACCCGGTATCCGTCTTTGTCGGCGACATTGCCGAGCTGCGACAGTACGCCTTCAGCGACGACTACCTCACCATCGGTGGCAACGTCACACTGACCGACCTCGAGCACCTTGCCGGGCAGTCGGCCACACAATATGGCCCTGCTCGTGGACAAGTGTTTGCTGCCATCAACAAACAACTCAAGTACTTTGCTGGACGCCAGATTCGCAATGTCGGCACACCGGCTGGCAATCTGGTGACGGCGTCGCCCATCTCCGATCTCAACCCTGTTCTTGTGGCCGCGGAAGCCGTCATTGTCGCCAAGGCCAAGGACACATCCGACCCAACCGGCGTTGCTGTTGCAGACATTGAGATCCCCATGTCCGGCTTCTTCCAGGGCTACCGACGCACAGCTCTACCAAACGAGGCAGTTCTGGCCGCCATCCGCATCCCCATCACTCCTGCCAAGCACGAGTACTTCCGTGCCTACAAGCAGGCCAAGCGCAAGGACGATGACATTGCTATTGTGACGACAGCCATGCGGATCCGTCTTGATGCAAACGGTGTCATCGAGCAGTGCAACCTAGTCTACGGTGGCATGGCACCAACAACTGTGTCGGCCAAGACAGCCAATGCGTTCCTTGTTGGCCGTAAGTTTGCCGAGCTGGAGACTGTCGAGGGAGGCATGAATGCTCTTGAGAAGGACTTCAACCTTCCCTTCTCTGTGCCGGGTGGCATGGCATCGTACCGGAAGGCTCTCGCCCTTAGCCTTTTCTACCGTTTCTACAACGAGGTCATGACTGAGCTAAACGGTGAAGGCGCCGTTGATGGAGTTGACGGTATCCACAGCAAGAATCACTTTGACAGACAGGCCGTCGAGGAACTCGAGAGAGTAATCTCCACGGGTGAGACTGACAATGATGCCGCTGTTGACTATGCCCAAGAAATTGTCGGCAAAGCCAACCCTCATCTGGCTGCACTCAAGCAAACGACAGGTGAAGCCCAGTACACGGACGATATGCCGCCAATGAAGAATGAACTTCACGGCTGTCTCGTTTTGTCGAAGAAGGCCCATGCACGTATTTTGAGTATCGACTACGAGACCGCCCTCGATCTGCCGGGAGTTGTCGAAATTATTGACCGCAAGCACATGCCCAACGACGCAGCAAACCATTGGGGTGCTCCCAACTTTGACGAAGTGTTCTTGGCGGAAGACGAGGTACACACAGTTGGCCAGCCGATCGCCATGGTTTTGGCGACCTCACCAGCTCGTGCCGCCGAGGGTGCCCGGCTTGTCAAGATCGAATACGAAGAACTCCCTGCCATCTTCACCATGGAGGAGGCCATCGAGAAAGAGAGCTTCTTCAACTTCCACCGTGAACTAAAGCGGGGTGAAGAGGTGGACTCTGCCTTTGAGCGCTGCGACCATGTGTTCACAGGCACTGCACGTATGGGTGGACAAGAACACTTCTACCTCGAAACCAACGCTGCTGTTGCGATCCCGAAACTGGAAGACGGCGAGATCGAGATCTTCTCCAGCACCCAGAACCCGAACGAGGCACAGGCTTTCGCAGCACGCGTGTGTGGTGTGCAGGCCAACAAGGTTGTTGTCCGTGTCAAGCGCCTCGGTGGTGGTTTTGGCGGCAAAGAGACCCGGTCGATCCAGCTTGCCTCCATCGTGGCCCTGGCAGCACAAACCATGCGTCGTCCTGTGCGGTGCATGCTGACCCGCGAAGAGGACATGGTGACGTCGGGCCAACGCCACCCATTCTTGGGCAAGTGGAAGGTGGGCGTCAACCGCGACGGCAAGCTGCAGGCTTTGGACTTGCGCATTTACAATAATGCAGGCTGGACATGGGACCTGTCTGCTGCCGTCTGCGAGCGCGCCATTACGCACAGCGATAACTGCTACAACATTCCCAATGTGCGCATCCGCGGCCGCTTGTGCAAGACAAACACCATGTCTAACACTGCCTTCCGCGGCTTCGGTGGGCCACAGGGCTTGTTCATTGCCGAAAGCTACATGTCGGAAGTGGCCGACCGGCTGGGCATGCCGGTTGAGCAGCTGCGGGCCATAAACATGTATAAGGATGGCGAGCTGACGCCCTTCAACCAGTCCATTACGGATTGGCATGTCCCGTTGATGTACGAGCAGCTGCAAAAAGATGTCGACTACAACAACAAGCGAGCCGCCGTCACCAAATTCAACGAGGAGAACAAGTGGCGCAAGCGGGGTCTTGCGCTCATCCCGACAAAGTTTGGCATCTCGTTTACGGCGCTATGGCTCAACCAGGCTGGTGCCTTGGTGCACATCTACCACGATGGGTCCGTTCTTGTGGCCCACGGCGGCACAGAGATGGGCCAGGGCTTACACACAAAGATGGTGATGATTGCCGCCCAAGCGTTAAAGGTGCCGCTGGACAGCGTGTTCATCAGTGAGACAGCCACCAACACAGTCGCCAATGCTTCAGCCACTGCTGCATCAGCGTCGTCGGACCTGAATGGATACGCCGTCTACAATGCCTGCGAGCAGCTCAATAACCGTCTAGCTCCCTACCGTGAGAAATTGGGCGAGGGAGCATCGATGAAGGACTTGGCACATGCCGCCTACTTTGACCGTGTCAACCTGTCGGCGCAAGGATTCTACAAAACGCCAGAGATTGGCTATTCCTGGGACGAGAATAAGGGCAAGATGTTCTTCTACTTTACTCAGGGCGTAGCCGCTGCCGAGGTCGAGCTGGATACATTGACAGGCACCTGGACATGCCTCAAGGCGGACGTCCTGATGGATGTCGGCCGCACAATCAACCCAGCCATTGACTACGGCCAGATCCAGGGTGCATTTGTACAGGGCATGGGACTATTCACAATGGAGGAGAGTCTGTGGCTGCGTAACGGGCCTATGGCCGGCCACATGTTCACGCGTGGTCCTGGTGCCTACAAGATTCCCGGTTTCCGTGATGTGCCACAGGTGTTCAATGTGCAGCTCCTCAAGGGTGTCGAGTGGAAGGAGCTGCGCACGATCCAGCGCAGCCGTGGCGTCGGCGAGCCGCCGCTATTCATGGGCAGTGCGGTCTTCTTTGCCATCCGAGACGCCCTCAAAGCCTCCCGGGCCCAGTACGGCGTTGTGGCGAAGACAGTCGATGACGAGGCTGGCAAGGAGGATCTCGACAACGACCAAGGCCTCCTGAGTTTGGAAAGCCCGGCAACACCCGAGCGCATCCGCCTGGCCTGTGTCGACCCAATCATGGAGCGGGCGCGTGTAAAGGCCAAGCCGGGGGAGGAGAGCTTCTTTATCTACATCTAGGGATGGCGATCTATATGGGTGGCGGGCGGCGTTTGCAGATATTGTGTATTATTGGTCTCACAGAAGCACGAACAGAGTGTACACAAACACATGCATGAAATGCCATTTTCATTGTATGTTTTACGAATACGAAATATCGCATCAAAAGAAATTGAAAATTAAAAGGAACAACAGTCTTGATATGCCGTACTTGCTGCCGATTGTCGTACGGAGCAGGCAAATCCACGACGTGCCGTGCAAACTTTCACAACATGTGTCGTCCGACACATAAAAAAAAGTCAAGACAGGGGACAACATATTCTCCTTTACCAAAAGGACAAATGACGTCTCTGTGCACATTGTTGCACTACATGTCACATAGGACCTGGAGATTAAAGAGGGGCACTATAGGTCTATTGAAGTGTAGGAGGAGAGTACAAAAGGGGTATTGAAATGCGCTGCTATCATGAAGCTATCGTATCACGACAGATGCGGGCAATTTGAATTGTTGAAGGCTAATTTTTTATCCCATGTTTAGCAGCATCCGAAGACATTACGGTTGGGGACAAGATGGAAGAGACAGGCAGTCATCGTTCCTTCCAAGAATCGGATGAAATGATGGCAAGGCTTCCTGTTGCTGTTTACAACTATTATGCTTTTTCATCTCAAACGGAAAGATAGTCATTCGCTACTTCCTAATTGGACCGGTAACCGTTGCTCTTGCCTTATGTGAAATAAACATGATTCAAAAAGGTCGAGCCGTTGAGCGTGGTCATAAAAGGACAAACATCCATCGCTCTTGCCTCGGGATGAGCATATCGTCATTTCTTGTCAAGTGTCTCTAGTTCCTCCTAGAAGAAGGACAACTCACACGAGAACGAAAGGCGTACTCACGGTCTCCTTCCCACCGCGTCTAAAGCGCTCTTTCCTTCAACCTACTTGCTGGCAGCTTCCTGCTTTGAGATTAGATCAAATAATACATGACAACAACAGATCAGCTCTTCTTTTCATCATCTGTATCTTTAGACTTGTTTACATTCTCTTTTTCTCCAAAACACAGAGTCACAACCACAACGACAACCACAAACCACAAACCACAAACACTGCCACCAACCGCAATACCAAACATTACAAACCACAGTCAAAAGATCACCGCCGTATCATCTTGTTGTTTGCCATTCCACTCCACCCATCTTTCTTTCGGGGAAGACTATTCTTTCATCCGACAATTTTGTTCTCTTGAGACGGAATCCACACTATAAATCTCACGTCCCAGAAAAGAAAGCAGCCGGTCCCGAGCCGCACTCGCGATTCATCCTTTGTTTTCCGGATTAACCACCCGAAACACCATGGTATCTGTCTCAACGTCAATACAGTGTCAGTCAACGTCAACAGCTTCATCGTTATTTGTACATCATTCATAATCAATATCCTTACAGCGACTTCGAATACCTTCACTAATTTCTTTCTTTCGGCTTCAGAGCACACTTTCGAGAAAGAGAGTAAACATATCCTTACGGATTGTTTTATTGAAGACGGGGCGAACTACCAAGAAACATTTTCATCTAGTTTGTTTTCTTCTGTTTTGTTTTCACCTGGTCTGTTTTGATCTAGTCTGTTTTTATTTGGCCTGTTGCCATCTGTTTAATTTTCATCTGGTCCGTTTTCATCTAATTGGTATTCATCTTGTTTGTTTCATCTGAATGATCTCAACGATGGGGATAGCACATATATCATTGAATTCTGCCAATGTGACACTGCCCTGGCACCAGCAACCAAAAATGCAGTAATGTCTTGTCAAAAAACCCGAATATCAGTACTTGTTAAGTTATTTTACATTACCCGCTGTGCGGCAAATCTGCCAATTTGTACCAGTTGGACGTGGTCTTGCATTTAGGTTTTTTGCACCGTGTCACTCTGTGCATGTTTTGGTTGTTGCACATCCCACGAGGCAGGGTCCAAGGCCTTGAGCCAGTTTCGCCCCGTTGGCCGTACATATTTCCTGGTATTATCTGTTGCGTCTACTCTCCAGTTGCAGCAAAGATATACGCCGCTGTTGATGCTTCGTAGCCAGGAGTAGACAGCAGGGCATTGGCGACAGCGGTACTGATGATGAGCTTCATCAACATGAGATGAACTGAACAGACCGCTATCCCATGGGGAAAAATGCGTGGAGACGGTTTTTCTATATTTTTCGTCCCAAATACGCTTTCCACCCAGGACGTCACGGATGTCTTGGACGCCGCCTCCTTCCTTGCACGACACCGGCAGCAATATCTTTTCAAATGAGCGGCATAAAAGGGACCATTATGATTATGGTGTTCGTAGAAACGATATTGAGAAGGGCCTTCCGGCGAAACACCATCCTCCGCGTCGAAACAGGCGCATTAGCCGGGCTCAAACGGGAGCATCAGGAGAGACACGAGGTCCTCCGTCAAAACATGTGGGCAGAATCGCACAGTCGTCAAGACGCCACCAGGCTTATGAGCTTCTCTCAAACAACTGGCCAGCAATTCTCTGGCCAGAGTTGGCTGAATAGGGATGCGGTCGGAATGGCGAAACAGAAATACCTTCCACCTGCCGCAGATTTTATTTCAAAATAATTCCAGTTCAGCAAACAGGGAAAGATCCCCGTCGTCGTTTGTAGTTCGATATAGTTGGCTGGACAGCGTTGTATCCTGGCGACTCAACGACGAGCAGCTCTTTGTGGCCCAGAAACGGCCGTGGTTTGGAAGGAAAAAATCAAGCCAGGATACACCCTCGTGGTTGCACATCTTGACGCGCCCCTCGTGGCCAATGCAGATGCGTCTTTCGTTCTGGCTTGTATTCCGCTGTACTGCCGAGAAGAGGAGCGGACAATGATATACTACTAGGCAGCGGCCGCACCACAGCCACTGTCTTAGGTCGTCTTGTTCCCTGCGGAGGGCCGTATCAAGCTGCCCGCTTTCTCAAAACTCTCGGCAGTCGGCGCAGTAGCGATGAGATTAGGCCGCCGGATAGCGTCAAGGGAAAATAGGTCCACTTGTACGACTGGCAACTTGTAAACTGGCCAGGTTTGGCGTCCGTTGAAGATCGACATGAGGCCAGTGTCGGTGCTTAACCGGGCATTAATCCCCTTTGTATCTCGAAAGTGGAAGCTTGTTTGACGGAGCACGAGTCTCGAGTTGCTGTCCGTTCTCTCCATGATGAGACGAAAGACGTCGAATGGCAGCTGGAGAAAAGGGCTTTCTGTGGCATTTCGTCTACGGCTGACCAGCCATGCCGGCTCTTTTCGTGGGTTGTCGATTTCGCTGGTTCTTTTGTCACTGTTCTCATTTTTATCGTCCACGACCTCATCTCCTCCAAAAGTGAGGGACAAGGTCCACTTTAGAAGATCTATGATCATTTGGCTTGTGTCTGTTGTGTTTGATTTCTCGTGTCCGTGATGTCTGTTTTTCTGCATCGGAGGATGGACCACTCGTAAAACTTCTTACTTTCATTTGCTTTTTGACGGCCAATCCAAAAGGGCACGTTAGAGTGAACTAACTCATTATCAGCATCAGAGCTTCAATTGTCGAGGCTGCCTGATCTGTTGCCAATGTGCCGTTGTTGTCCGTTAGTAACATCTGTGTACTCTGGCATATCAGACGTCATGGAAGAGTCCAGCAAAAACGGGTTCGATGCCAACGGCACTAGTTGCTTCAACAAACTGCCAGGCTGCTTTCTCCCATGATCAAGAATCACGAGCTTTCCTCGTCCTCGATATTGCAGCCCGATATTCCATCGATGCACTTTGCTGGAGGGTTGTATTGTTGACGGGGAAAAGGAGGTGTGTGAAAGGAGCAATTGTTAATGTAAGGACAGTGCGTATAGTGCCAGTAACACTTTTCGCACGGGGTACATCTGAGGACAACACTTGTTCCTGCATGCACAATGGCGGGTACATCTTCCGTGCTGTTGGTCACAGAAGACGTCTTCTTCTTGCTACTCCGCACCCAGCTTCTCACATCCCCTCAAGCTAGAAGAGGTCGTGCAGAAACGAGCACCTGAAAACAGGAGCTTGGGACTGCGAAGCTTACCACTCCGGGAAACGAGAGGCTCAGTTCGGGTGAGGGGAGGTATCTTCAGTGTATTATATAATCTTGCATTGTACCCATCTCCACTGCTAAGTAGGAGCGAGACGGACGAGACGGTAGCAATGGCAAGTGCAGCTTAGGCAGGTACCGAAGACTGTGCGACCGAAGAGAAACACCAGGCTGGGAAATAGCAACCACGATCGTGAGAAACATGAGAAAGAGCATATGCGAAAGAATGCGACTGCTTTTGCCTCTTTCCTTTCCAACACGCTCTTTGTCGCAAAACGCACAGCGCACCTTCCTCCACAAAAACCTTGAAGCAGCAGAAGGCAGGAGGGGGGTTCGCATGGGGGCGGGCTTGTACAGTGGGCTCCTTCCTTGGCTGCCCTCCAAGCCGCCACTTTCCTGGCCTGTGACTGGCCAGCTCTTTCCTGCTTTGCCGCATTGCAACCATTTTGAATGGCTCTTTTTCCTGGGGGTAAGGCACGCCGCCGCCCATTCGCTCGGCCTAGCGCCCCGCATGCATACCGCAAGCGCTGTAACAGTTCAGGAAGGCGCACCTTGGAGCGTCTGGGAGGGCAGCTGCTGCCGCTGGGAATCGAAAACTCGTAACAGGCGCATTCTTGTCCGAGCCGGCTCAATTTTTTCCTGGTGCTCACGCGAGGCAATTCCTGAGCCAGAAGCCAGGCCAAATTTCGACGCCGACGCCCTCTTTTTTCTCCTCCCTCGGCCTCTTGGTGTCGAGGAATGGGTCATTGTTTCTTCAGGTCCTTTGACTCTTCTTTTAGCTTTCTTGGCCAGCCTCGCTATATTTCGGCCGTTGTTCTTCCCATCCACACCAACGAGATCGAGTCAATTGGCCCTTTTTCATGAAGCATTTCTGAGCATTTTGAACTTTTGCGACAAGCGACGACAAACCAGCGACGCGCGCCGACCGACGAGCTCTCAAGTGACCTGACATTGTCTACCTTTGTGTACTGGCCCATTCCGACAGCCGAGATTGTCTGGCGTATTTCGAACGACGTTCCGACAGCTGACAACGCGTTTTTTGACCGTTTTGACGTCTGACGCAATCGAGCTTTTCAACTTCCTGTCACCGAACCCAATAATAAGCGCCTCGGTTTCTTCTTCAGTCTCTCTTGTCAGCCTTTGCGACCAATCCTTGGAACGGAACTGCCCTTCAAACACCTTGCGACCGTACAGCTTGCCCTTTGCCCACCCAACCTGCAGGAAAGTCGGACAGCGCGTGCGACCGACACACCAGACAATAGAACACGGCCCGCCACAGCACCACAGTCCAGCGCGCAGCAGGACCAGACGGAGACCAGGGCGCATCCTGATTTGCGCATCCCATAATTGCGAAGCCAGCCTTTTTAATTGGAAACCATACACCTTTTGCGTAACCATCCCTCGTCGTCTACAGGACAGGGCCGCCAAAACCAAAGAAAAGCAGCCAAAGGGGGAACGAGAAACGCGAGGGGGACTTACCCGCTGCTGAAAAGAACCGGCGGGAAAACGACTCAATCGACCTTGAGAGCACCGCGAACTCTTCGCAACCCCAGGGGAAACGAGGGGAGGAATCAAATGGGACGGCGGTCTGCGTGGATACACCAAACGCCGAGGATACGAGACACAGTCAGACCACGATTGATATAGAGGACGAACGAGAACACACGGCATCTGCCCACGCCCACATACAGCTGCAACATGGACAGAGATCTCCTGCACAAGACGGCCACGCGTATTGCGCCGGCTGGTGACGTCAAGGCCGAGTCGAGCAACAGCAATGGAAACGGCACCGGCTTTGGTAGCGGCAAGGCTGCCGGACAATCCAAAGCTGCGTCCAACAACGGCCATGCCTCGGCAGCGGCCACAAACGACAGCAACAATGGCGACACGCGCACGCCGAAAAAGCGCCGCAAGGTCAATCATGGTAAGTTTTGAGAAGAGAGAAGAGTAGGAGTTGCGGAGAGTGAGAGAACAAGGACAAGAAAGGAAGAGAAAAGGGGGAGGCAAAGATATGCATATCCAGACGGCATGGCCAGCGTCTGGTTGTGTGTACCTCTGCAAGCTAGGCCGCAGCCTTCTCAGCTGTGAGCTGTGAACTTTGTGTCCTTGCCCGGCTGCTCACAGGCCCCCTGGCCTCGCGCCTCGTATCCAGGCTCGCCTCCTCTCCACAACAGCTATATTTTCTGTTTTTGTTTCCTGCTTCACCGGCTAACCCTTGTCTGCAGCTTGTGTATATTGCCGTCGATCTGTAAGTTTATCCTATCGCAATCTTGTTGTTGCAATCTGGGTTGTTGCAATCTTGAGTTTGTTGCCCGAAAACTGCACAATCTACTGTGCCAGGGGATGGGACCATATGACACCCCGGTCGAGCCTCGTCGAGCTTCTTGCCCATCTCGTTGGATCTCGTTGCTGTCCTGCAAGAGCTGACGGACGGGGAGAAGTGAATGATGTGCTGCGCTTCTACGGGGGCGCGTGCGGCTGGCCCGCGAGGCCGCAAGGCCACGAGGCTGCGGATGTGTCGACGCTCAAGCCGCCTCAATCCTATTGTTTATATGTCAAACAGCTTGCTAACTACTGTCTTTCCTTATGCAGCACATGACGTGCGATCTGGTAAGTTATTTGTCCTCGTTCTGCTTAGATTTTGATTTTGATTTCTTCACCTCCATGGACCCTTGATCTGGGCCCTCCACCTCCTCGATGCTGCATCTCTGGTTGAGCACCCGCGCCCTGCAGCCCCCTCCCTCCCCTTGCACTTCTTGTCCTCCCACACCTGCTGCCTGGTCTTCCGAGTGTCGCTCTGGACGCGGGCTATTCTGCATTCTCCCGCCCTGTCGTCTCTCGTCGCAAGCCCATACATTACTGGATTGCTCTATGTGTTGATTTTGCTGGCAAAATCATGTAACTAACAACGACCCCTAGGAACGACCATGTACGAGATGCATCAAGCGCAACATTGGCCACCTCTGCCACGACGAGCCGCGCGAGTCCGAGTCCAGAAAGTCCAAGAGCAACGTCGGCGACACATCTGTGGCCGACGAATCAGAAGACTTCTCTGATCCGCGCGCCTCACTCAAGGCCACTGGCAATGCGAGCGCCAACAACAACGCGGACGCTGCTGCTGCCGCCGCCGCCGCCATGCGGCCGCCATCTTTCGACGCGGGACGCGAGGCGGCCAAGAATGCCTTTACCACTGCAAACTTGCTGGGCCAGGCCAACCCAATGCAGCTTGTGCGACCCAGTGCAGTTTCTGGAATCCAGCCCAATGTCATGGCTTCCAATGACGTGAGCCAGTGTATGTTCTGCCGTTCTGCCGTCCTTCCATTGTTTTTTGCAGCCCCAGTCATGCCCATTTGCGTTGTCTCTGCATTTGCAGTGTCTCAGTTATTCCCCAGTCCCCTTCCTTTCTGTTCAGACACAGTCCTGGCTCCAGTCACAAAAGACCAACCGTTTCCCTTCCTTCATTACACCCCCCTTAAGACCCACGTTCTATGCTAGACATTTCTCCCACTTCCTTTTAACGGCCCCTCGTTCCCCTTGACCGTTTGGTTTGGTGGACGATCGGAAAGTTTTTTTTATGGGCGGGTCTTACTGCTTTTGTTTCGCTGCCTTCCGTTCCCCCATTCTGTTTTATTTTTAACTCTTGCCTTGTTTCCGCGAGATCTCTAACTCCTTTATTTTAGTTGGTGGGTTTTCCGATGCGTGGTTGACTGCACAGAACCACTTCCACGATATGCACAACCACTCGGGCTACATGATTGTTCCCGAGGTGAGCGGCGAGCTGCAGTTCCTGAACGACTTTCTCCAGAGCAGCATGGTCGATGACGCCGCCTACGTGTCAGATGACCAGGGCAACCAGCTGCTACGGAGCGCGCCGCCCGACGTTGCCACAAACTTCTTGACCAGCGGCACCAGCAATACCGCAAATGCGACCGGTACTGGAAACGATGGCAAGGCGACCTTGCAGAACGACGCCAGTGCAGCCCTAGCTGGCAATGTCCTCCTACCACCGAGCGCATTGGCATCCGGCGCCGGCGCCGGCGCAGGCTCCATGCTTCCGCCCGACCGGGCCACCTCCATGGCTGCCGCCGCAGCATCGGGTGCCCTCGACATCAGCAGCCTCACGGATACACCGTCGACACGGTCCGCCACCGTCGACAAGGCCCGCGAATACTACTTCCAAGCCGCCGATCCTTCGGGCAACGACACCCCCGAACAGCGCATGACCGACCTGCTCAAGGCCAAATACGACGCCGGACTGTTAAAACCATTCAACTACGTTAAGGGCTACGCGCGTCTGCACACCTACCTTGACAGCCACAAAATTGCGCCCGCTTCAAAGCAAAAGATCCAGCGCCAGCTCGACCGCTTCCGGCCCAAGTTCCGCGAGAAGATGCAAGCCCTGACCGACTTGGAGCTCATCTACGTTGAGATGTGGTTCGAGAAGACGCTCATGGAGTATGACCGTGTCTTTGCCAGTATGGCTGTGCCGGCATGCTGCTGGCGCCGTACCGGCGAGATCTTCCGTGGCAACAAGGAGATGGCCGAGCTGATCCACGTGCCCGTGGAGAGCTTGCGCGACGGCAAGATAGCGCTGCACGAGATCTTGACAGAAGAGTCCATGGTCCGTTACTGGGAAGAGTTTGGCACGATTGCCTTCGACTCGGCGCATGATACGCTCCTGACGGCCTGTTCCATCAAGAACCCCAACGGCTCATCCAAAGATCCCATCATCAAGTGCTGCTTCTCGCTCAAGATTCGGCGCGACGATCACAAGATGTGCGTTCCTCCTTTCCCCATTATGCTTCACGTGTTGTCAGTTTACTAAGTTTGTGTCTTTAGCCCGAGTTTAATCGTTGGCAACTTCTTACCACACGATCCATTAACACACTAATCATAAGATCGACCATCATTTTTTTTGTCTAGTTTTGTTTGATTCAATGCATTTACTATCGATTCCCCTTGTGAACTCTCCTCCCATACTATACTTTCGCCGAGTACATACTCTTTCTCTCCGCACTGTTTCACTTTATACGTTATTCTTTCCCCCCCTTTTTCATTTCTTGCAAAGGGCTTGGAGTCCATGGGCTTTGGCTAGGTAAACTTTACGGCGGTCAATTTTGAACCCTTTTTATTCAAATTTTTCTTGTGGCTTTTGGTAACGGTTTTGATTCTTATATTCTTCTTTTTGCGTTGTGCTTGTCTACTTGTTTTACACCCAAAAAGAAAAACAAAGATACCTTCTATTGCTTGCTTCAACAGCTTTTGGTTTAAAACACCACTTATATATCCAGAACCTCCAAGAGGGACATTAGCTGTCTCAGCTTGCAGTTTAAAAAGCAGTTTTATACTCTTCTTCCCCTATTTTTCCAATATTGTCTCATCACGTGTTTAAATGTTTTAGAGGAAGTCGCGATGGGCCCCGGTTGGGAATTGAGAGTCGTCGCTGCCGCATTGGTCGATGATCACGGTCGCGACTTCCGCATTCATGAATCGCATCTTCATCGGGTTTCTTTTATTTTCTGACCTCCTTTTTCTCGCATCGTAGGATTTCTGGCAAGCCTCAAAAAAACTCTTTTCAAGTGACTTCAAGCCCACCCACGGAGAGCGTGGACTTCTCGTGATCATGACAGACGCACCGCCTGTCGCAAATGCTGCGCAAGTCGCTGGCTCCAAGCGCAAAAGGAGTAATATCCTAGGTATGTCTGCCACCATTTTCTCTCCTTTTCCCCTTTTTCAGCCCATCCTGCTAAACTCTTTTTTAGACCTGATTTCCGATCTCGAGCACCGTCTCCCGTTGATCAAAAGCGATAATGTGGCCGCGGCAGCCCTTGCTGATACTGTTCGCCGGCGGACTCTCCAAAAGGATCACAGCCAGCTCGACGACGATGGAGATGCGCACAAAACCGGCGTTCTCTTGTGGAATTTGGTTCTGCGTCTCGAGCGCGATGTGGAAAAGATCGCTTCAAACACTACACCAGCCGAGTACAGACGCCTTCTCCTTCACAGTCGAGTACTTGCCTTTGTCATCATCGACAGGAGCATATGTCCCGAAGTGTCTTCCACGAATGCAGGCGAAGACCAATCTGCAGTATCGCAGATGCTCTACCTCTTAGGTATTGCACTCCGAGCTGCAAAGGCGTGTATCGGTAAGTCAAATACATGCTCCAGAATCCAATGCCACAGTGCGACTAACATGATGCAGATGGGGAAGACACTGAGCTTGGCCACCTTGTCCTCGAAAAGGCGGCAACGTACAGGCAAACCATGACCAGACTCTTCATCGGCGATAAAGACGAGAACACGGAGCGACAAAAGACAAAGGCCGACCAGTTGGGGAACAGCTACCTGGCGCTCCAGCTGACACAGGTAAAATCTGTCTCTATTTTTTTTTTTTGAAGCGTCACCTTACAGTCCATACTAACCATACTGCAGTTGTGGAGAGAGAACGAACTCAGCGATGCCAACAAGCTGTACACAGACTATGAGTCAAGCAACCCGAGAGACACGTTGAATACCGAGTCCCTGGAGAGCATGATTTCAGCTCTGTTCCAGATCGGAAAGTCTCTACTCTGCAGGAAAGAGTTTGCAGCTGCCGTCACATGGCTGGACCGAGCAAGAGAGTCTCTATCAACAATGGATCAAGCTGCACTGTCGTCGGACATGAAGGAGCTCCACCTTTCCATCACACACTCGCTTGCTATTGCGTGTCTTGGTCTGCAAACACCGGCAGGGAATCAGCGTGCTGAAGAGCTAGCCCAGTGTCTGCGAACGACCATCACGGAAGACAATGACCGGCGCGTCCAATTGATTCAGCTGGAGCTTTACGCGTCACCACTGTCGGAAAGCTTCGATGCCAGCGGCTATGCCGACGTACTTCTCCAGATGATCACCACCTTCAAGTCATCCCCGGAAGAGTTCAAATTGCTGCACCACCATATACAGAAACTTCACAACAAAAGCCCAGGCCTCGGATGCAAAGTCCTCGACGAGTTCATGTTGTCTTTGCGCCACCGAGATGATGCAATTGAGTGGATTGAGAAGTTGATCATCACTCGTGTATGGCTGCTGGCGCACCAGCGGGAAACAAAAGAGGAGCTCGACGCTGTCCAAAGTGTCCTGTCCAAGTTGAGGATACCGATTGGTGCTGACACTGCTTCTGCAGCTCAGACAGTACGTTATAGCCCATATCTAACAGATCAGACTCATACTAACCTCTCTTTCCAGTTGATATGGAAGCGCATCGAACAAGGGTATCAAGAGAGGTTGTACGCAACAGCCATTCAGTGGTGCTGTCTTGCCCTCTGCCACATCTTCGAGGCGAGTGGGCGTACGAACAGACCTCTCATTGAAAGGTAAGAACACATATATTTTGAAGTATATGTTGACTGAATTAAATCAAGTACTTACTCTTTCCAGAAAACTTCTCCTATGTTGCATCGAGAACGGCGATGTTGATGCTGCCAAAGCAGTCTATGTCCGCATGCCATGGTCCTCCCGCGACGAGCCAATGACCAAGTACTACCTGTTCAAACTTTCCATCAAGGCGGACGACCAAGACATGGCGACCGACTGCCTACGGGGCATAACCATTTCCGCGGACAAGATGAAGCTGCTTCATGCATGTGTCCTACATGCAAGGCACGAGAATGCACCGCAATTCATGGTCCAAGCCATGAAGAGCCTGGCGGATGCCATCAACCATGATCCCTCAAGTCAAGTCCATGCACCGGCTCTTTTCCGCTGCACGATCCTCATGCTGCGAGACATGATAGACGAGGCAATCAAGGACGGAGACAGCTTAACAGAGGGAAGCTCCGCCAAAAAGCAACAGGCAACACAAGACCTCGCGGACATCTTCGGCGGTGGTAAGTCAAGCAGACGTTTTGCCCATATGTAAGTTCTCAACTGACAAGGGTAACAGTCGTCGATGCTATGGATGGTGACAGGACTGCACACTCTGACATAGATGAACGTCAATTCACCATGGACGAGCTCGAATGGTTCTGTAGGGCAGCATACAATCTGGGTCTGAAATATTCCAGGACATTGAACCTGCGCTACACGGTTTGCATCCTGGAGGCATGTGTGAAGATCACCAACCTATTTCCTGACGACCAAGAAATGCATGCCACTACGGACATAGCTTCCAAGCGACTCATCTGTCGGTTCCTCATTGCATCCGCGCTGGCTGCCCTGGTAAGGCGGCCATCTATGCCAGAATCAGAGGAGCAGACGCTTAAAGACTGCCAGTCCATGCGAGAGCACATCCGAGCCTTCCATGCAGAGCTCAAAAAGCGAGGGAAGACTGGAAAGGATGCTCGCCCTTCGGATATGCTAAGCAAGTTATCTGTTCTTGTTGTGTTTGATTTTGAAGGGGCCATCCGTCTTGGCGATTGGGACGAGCTAGAAGGCATCTGTGAGACAGCCACCTCCTGTCATGAATCAGACACCCTTCGCGTTCTAGGTGACTCTCTTCTACGATCGCAGGCACATGTGCCGAGCAAGAGTAGGTGCAAAAAGCGCAAATGAACACGATCACCCAGCCATCCACTAACAATATCTCCGTGATATAGAGTTCGTTTCAACAATGCGCTTCATCGTCAACAAACTACACCAGGCAGACAGCTGCAGCGGCGAGAAGCTCATCAAATACTACCGTTGCTTATTTCAAGCAGCTCTGTACCGCGACAATAATGCCGCCTTCCAGGTTCTGGAAGAGGTCAAGGAGATGATACAAGTTGGGTTGGACTCCGAGGTACGATATCTATCAGAGCGTCTGCAAGATAAAATTTTTCGCTAACCTCATATGTGCAGACCATGGTGAGCTGGCCAGAGGATGAGCTCCAGTTTCTCGCTGCAATCTCGTTCAATGAAGGCATCGACTGGTTTGCTGGTGGCCGTGAAGACCAGGCCCGACAGTGGGTTCTTTCTGCAGCAAGTTTGGCAGAGCAGTGCCACGACGGGGGTAAGTTGAAGGATTTGATCAGTTCCAGGTTCGGACTTCTCAACATCGGTGACCTGGACATCAGGGAGTCTATTGAGTCAGACAATCGTGATATCCAGGACGATGTTGTGGACGCCATGGCTTTTGACGACATGGCCGGCGGTGTCGATCCGGTCGTTTGATTTTTGATACCCGATTCCAAAGCTGGTCATGGTCCTTGTTGTCCCATTTATTTTGAGTTTTTCGTTTTCACAATTAGCACGCTCAAATTAGACACCGACGTCTCACTACCTGTCCGAAAGGGAAATTGCTCGTGTGAAGTCCCGGCCGCTAGCAGCTCGACAAGGGCACGGCGCGGCCGGCTTTACGGGTGCAGCCGCGACCAAATCACACGATCAAAACATCCTGCCCGTCTTCTCAGTATGAAGCATATTTACATGCGTATGGAGTAGCAATCCGACCATCAATACATCGTACACCGCGACAGCATCTGGCATAGTCAAATCTGCCGCCATACTAGGCGGGCTGCACGAGCCAGAACCCCCAGCCCGCCAAAACCGGAACGCCCCACCCCCAAAAGGATTTCGCTGCCGCTGCCGCTTCCGCTCACCGAAGACTGCCGGTGGGGGCGACATGTGCTTGCTAGCAGCCTTGTCCAGGAGCAAAAGCAGGAAAGGGTCTTTCGTTTGTGGCTATGAGTGGCTGTGAAAGCTCTGAAAAGCTCCAGTTGGCCCCGGCAGACCCCCACGGCGATTCTTGTCAGGCGCGCGCGTCATGTATTATAAAAAGGAGAAAAACAGCCACTGGCCGAGAAAGGTCGTCGACGCCACGACCGTCCAGAGTCTCCGGGATTTCACGAAAGGATCAGAAAGGGCCGACCGTTCTGTGGATGTTGTCGACCCTTTATGGTCCCTGTTGCTCCGAAAGATTCTCGTCGTCTTCCTCCTGTTATGTAAGAGGCCCTCTGTGGAAGCTCTGTGGAAACTCTGTGGAGTGTTTACAATGTGTTTTGGCCGTGATGTCTCAGTCTGGCCGATGCCACAGATATTTTCTTTTGCTCTCACTTCAACGTCGGCCCCGCTTGTGTGTTACATGTCGTTCCTACGCAAGGGGCCAGGCCCTCTATTGTCTCCTCCTTTTCCCCACGCCAACGGTTTCTTTTCTTTATTTGTTTGACCGACGTTTGTCGGAGACAATCATTGAGACAATTATTTGTTTTTGCTCGACTTTCTGTGATATTCTCACAAGAGGTGATGAACACGAGATGTTGACATGCATTTCTAACATCGATTTCATTTCCAATCAGTGCATCAGATACGAAATACAAGCTCGGATTCGACGGAGAATAAACTTGTTATTGTCAATAGAACTTAACGCGTTTGTGCTGAAATGCTGAAATACGGCGTATTAACTCCGTCCATTGCCAATATTACCCCAAATTTACAGGGTTTTGAGCAGATGCTCTGTGCTCACCGAACGCGCTCCAAATTTAGAGCTTGGCTTGGACATGGATCTGCCGAAAAGGCACCGATAAAATGCACTGAGACGGAGCGCTACGTACTGAAACGCTGTGGGCAGAAGGTAGACCCTGCAGGTCAAGTTGCATCTTCAACAGTCCAAATCCCACGGATGAGGATTTGACGCGATGGCAGGGGCGGGATGCTGTATCTGCATTTAGGGGTGTAAATTGATAATTGATTCAGAGAGAAGCTCATTCCTTACTGTGGCATTTTCTCTATTTTTGCAAAGTAGTTTTTAATGTCATCTGAAGAAACATCCCACAGGTTTTTGGGCCTGCAGCTAAATGCGAGACCGACAAGCTCACGTGTTGGTCGTTTGTACTTGCCATGACGAAGCGTTTTTGCCCCCGACCGCGCTTTCTGACCTAATGTTGGCGGCTCGCACGCGCCTGCCCTGGCATAGGATCTTTCGTCCTAGTCGATCTCTTCCTGCCACTTCTTCCTGTGAGTGTGTCTGCTCCTCGGCATGACCAAGTTGCTGGAACGCGGCGCCGGTCCCTCCTCCCCTTCTTGCTCGCCTTGTTTGAAAGGGTCGTTTACAGGCAATCCATTCCTTCATTACGCAGGTCGCTCCTGCCGCGTCTTGTTCTGACTCTTTCTCCAGATTGACGTTGCCTGCTTCGCACCTGCCTCGCATTAATGCGTTGCCATCCGCCCTTTCCTTAACTACAACTATGATGAACAAGCAAAAATAGAAGAGGAAAGAGCAATGAAAAAGAATTTTCAAATCGTCACGAGACCTCTATGATCGGTAAAAAAAAAAAGTTTGTTCACTAAATCCGGCCGTTCCCTGGCCCAGCTAGGCCTGGCCGAACGCCACAGGGAAACACAACGACGTAGTACAAACATAGAGTCTAGTGCTAACAGTAGCTCTATGTCTTTGTCTCGCCTTTTTTCGCACACATCGGAGGAGCGAGAGCACCTTCTCCGCCGTGGGCTGACCAATTTCCCCCACTTCAGCGAACGCGCTTGTGCCTTTTAATTGTTTTACTCTCCCTCAACAGAAGGGGCAGGGGGACGCGCTTGCCAAAATAGTGACAATAAGAAAGTACGTACGGAGCAATAGGCCGATCGAAGGAAAGTGCATTCTGGCCCGGTACCAAGTGCGAACAAGAAACAGATAGATCCAGGAAGGCGCGACCTAGCTGCCATCTAAACCCGGAAAGCGCCCAAAAAAAAAAAGCAGGGAGGAGAGAAAAAACCCTCTTTCTTTGCTTGCCCTCCCACATCCTTTCGAGATCTCTTTCTCGACCATCCCCTTTTCTCCCTTTTCTCCCTTTTCTCACTTCTCCCTTCTAATCAGCTTCGTCTGGTCTCCCAAGTCTCCCACGTCAGCAAAGCCCTTCGTCTCCCTTCGAACACTTTCTCCAGGACCCTGGCAGGCGTCCCCGCTTTCTCGCCCCTGTTGTTCTGTGCCCTCCCACGCCCATATCCCACGTTCTAGGCAAGCTGTCTTGCGACCATGCATTAACACACCCAGCCATTTCCGCTTTTCTTCACCGACCACTAAGAGCCGCCCGCAAAAAAAAATACAGCAGCCAACAGCGAACTTTAATCGCCAGAAGAAAAGAAAAGAAAAGAAAATATCCCACGCAACGACCGTCCCCATCTTTCACTCAACAACTAACATCCAACATCCGTCACCTTGCGTGTCGCCTTTCGAGGTTCGAAGTCTTCTCGTCGGCAAAAACTGAGCTCGGTCACCGTTCTTCGTTTTTGTCTTCTCTTTATATAATTTCTTTTTTTACTTTCTCTTCACTTTCGGATCACGCCAACAAGATGCTGCTCCAAAATACCACGAGCCCTCTTTCCTAAGAGGCGAGCAGATGCTCGACTTTTAAGCAGCGCTCACTTTGTTCTCAGAATACTCGACACTCGATTCTCAGAACGAACTTCATTTTGGGATCACTGAATCTTAATCTTTCTCATCGACCATCGTGTTCTCCTTCTTGTTTCAACTCCCTCCCTTCCGAACGACTCCGATCTTCCTCCGCCCATCGATCTCGTGCTCTCACCCCGGATCTCCGGCAAGGAATATTCTCTTCGTGAACCATTCTCTCTTTTGATCCTCCCTCTCTCTCTCTATCGTCATCCATCTTCTCCACGACTCGTCCATTTTGATAGATGGCGCCCGACTACGCTCAGCAGTACTCGACTTCCGACGCGATGGACCCTCACGAAATGGCCATGCTCACGCGACGGAGCACGCGATCATTTGTCGAGTCAGAACTCGACGCCGATATACGAGAGATCCGGCAATCTGCAGAAGCTGCCAAGAGTCTGGAAAGCCAGCTCAACCAGTCCAGCAAGTACTCCGACATGATCGCCAGTGCAGACCAGCACGGACTCTCGGTCCGCACGAGCGTAAACATGGACTCGGGCACGGGCGCGTTCAGTGGCACCAGCAGCAGCCGTGCCAGTACAGTCTCCTCCTCCTACTCCTCATTATCGACACCCTCCAGTGTTGGCGGCGACGCAACGCCGATCGACCTTGATGGTAAGAGCAGGCTCAAGAATTATATATCACTCACCCCTGTCAGTGCACTAACACGATGCAATAGATGCTTTCAGAGACCTTGAGCTCGACCTCGAAGGTGTCCCAGAGGTCGCGCCTGGAGCGCCCGTCAACTTTGGCTTTGTGATGCCAGGCCTGTTCCGTAGTAGCTACCCAAAGCCGGAGAACTACGATTTTCTCGAACAGCTTGGTCTCAAGTCTATTGTCACTCTAGTGGACAAGAACTATACAGATGAATACCGGGACTTTATCGACCGGAATCACATCCATCACCACATGTTCGCGATGAAGGGTACGAAGAAAGAGGACATTCCCCTCGCAACGATGGAATCGATCCTGAACCTCGTCCTTGATCGCCGCAACTACCCACTCCTGATCCACTGCAACCAAGGCAGACATCGGACAGGCTGTGTGGTCGCCGTCGTGCGCAAGATCGCCGGCTGGGACCGCACCTCGGTGACAGACGAGTACCGTGCTTATGCAGGCAGAAAGGTGCGCGAGTGTGACGTCGACTACATCCAGGCGTTCGCCCTATCGAGTATCGAGAAACTCTTGGCCAGCGACGATCTGAACATCGACGAGCTCATCGTTCAGAGCCGAATAGGCGGGCCGATGGTGGGCCGCCCTCCCCCGACTACGGTTGGATTCCGGGTGCCCAACTTTTTTCGAGCTAGTTTCTTTTCGATGACGGTGCTCTTCATCTGGATGCTCTCTGGATCCAAGATGCCACCATCGGGACGGCCATAAGCATAAACTCTCGACATGCTCGACATACTGGAAGCCGATACGGGATGAAGATTCAGGTCACGGAATCAAACAACACCGACGGCTCCATATACACTATACCCTGGTGAGGGGAGAGCAAGATCTCTCTCCTCCCTGAGCCCTATATTTTTGGCTTCTTGTTTCTTTTGTCATTTTCTCACACTCACTATTCCCTTTGTTTCGGTGGCCTTTTCCTTTCTTCCTTTCCTTTTGTATATCTATTCCCTTTTCCTTCTGTCTTAAGAGGTGTTCGGATCTGGCAACAGTGTTCGGCAGTGCAATGACGATTTTTTTGTGCCGGGGGGGGGAAAGCAAGAAGACGTATCAAGAGCTGAGCAGTCTTCCTTTCACTATAAAAACTCCGGAGTGATACTACAAAACATGAGGAACAACACGGGGTCTAGTTATATCAGCATCCTAGCGGCGTTGGTGTGGTCAGGCAAAGTGCGCAATGCGTGCAAACTGTCTTGTCTATTTTTGTTTGGCTTGCCTTTTTGTCGATTTCACAGATTAATTATCTCTTTCCGTTTCTTTCTATCTCTTGATACACACAACCGACTTTTTACTTTACTTTGTAATCTCCTTTTGCCCTTCGGCGTAACATTGTCACTGTACATTATTTGGAGATTGGCATCATCTCGTTTATTTTCAATACATGGCCTTTGATGCGTTCATCAGCATTTTACGAGGTCGGAGATTTGGCTCTATATTTTAATATCCTTTATATATACATGCGTGCCTATTTTGTTTGGCATGCCCGGTTTCTTCCTTTCCATAATTTGTATCCTACACTTTCTTGGCGTGTCGTCATGTCCCATATGTATCCTTGCTCCTGACCCTTATAATGTCCCTCCCGCTATGCATGTGTTCCTCTCGGTTCATTCATCCCATCACTCAGCTCACCACAACTCATCTCTCGTTCTACTTCTTCACCTCACCACACACACTTAGTTGCCCCACCGGTTGCGCTCCTCACGCTCCTGAGCCTCCTTCACCCGGTCGCCCGTGAAGCCATACACCAGGCCACCAGCCACCGTGTTGATGCTGCCCAGACCAATGGCGGCAGCGCTCACAGCACGGCGCGCCGGTGTGTTGAGCCGCTGCGTCGACGTCCGCAGAGACGCCGGTGTCCAGGCCCGGCTAATGATACCAGCGCCACGACGCCGCCGCAGCGACAACAGCACGTACATGCCGCTCCAGGCGGCGGTCATGCCAGCGGCGTCAATGACGTAGCCCGCGACATTGACGTAGCTGGCAAACATGAGGGCGGGGGCAAACAGGAGCGGGAACGGCTGGAGAGGCCGTGCGTGGAGGGCAATAATCAAAGTGGCCAGGCCCATTGGGGGGATCGAGGAAGCTGCCGGTCAGTTCAACGTACGAGAAATATCACAAGGGTCGGGCAGAAGGACTTACACCCCCAGGCAGAGAGCTTCTCGGTGAGGGAGCTCTTCTTGATTTCCTCGACGGCCTTTTCAGCCTCCTTGGGGATTGAACCGCTGCCGTTGGATGCCATTTTGTCGAATTTTTGAGGATTCTACCGCGGTGGTTGTGGTTCGATTGTGGTTGGTGAAAAGGTGCAATTGCAGGTCTCGCGTGCCTTGGAAAGCTTCAATTTCGAGCAATTGGCGGGAAAAAGTGAAAAGTGACGTCGGTTTTCTGGTGTGAGCTGAGAGGTCCAGAAAATGCCTGTGCTCCAGCTTGGATGAGTAATCGGACCCTCTCTCTCAGCACTTTTGGCAGACTCGCTCTCATTGGCCTAATTGTTACAGGCCTAGACCCACTGTAAGACACACGGGCGATAGCCGCCTATTCGTTTCTTTCTTATAGCGTCTGTTTCCAGAACAATTTGTTGACAAAGAAGCAAATGGCATTTTGTTGCCGTTTTCTTTCCAGTCTTTGATATAATTAATGGCCTTTAATACCCGGAATCTCTTCAGGGCCACAACTGCTTGCCGTAGAATTTAGCCCTCACCCTTTTTGGCAGCAGTCCAGGTCCCCTAAAAAGCCTATCTTTTCCACGCCATATTGTTCATGATTACAGGGGCCTGGCCCCAGGTCTAGCTGGCCCAGCACGACTTATCGCTCCACTCTCCCGTTTTCCAAGGGGACTGGGCCAAAAGAATAATTAAAATAAATGTTAAATTTTAATAGGAAAAAAACGAGGAACCAGGCGAGCCGTGTCCTCTTCTTTGCGCACCCAACCAAAAAACGCCAAACTGCCAAACGCCAATCTTTCTCAACCCACAGCCTTTTCTCTTCGCGACTGCGTCCGTATTCCAGAAGCCCAGACAAGACGGCAACGGGAACCCCTTGTCGCTTGTCGCATTTTTGCAGTTTCTTCTTCCTACCCCCCCCCTATTGGGTTCATCGACTCCGCGATCACGACGACACGACGACTCCTCAACGAAACGAAACGAACGACGGAAACCCCCTATTACGATACATAATCCCACGATCCCGGGCAGCCGATCAACGTGTGACCCGGACAGCATCATCGTCGACGCGGATACAGAGGTAAACCTCAGACTGCAGATATCACCCATCGACTTGCTTGCCGATCGCCGTTTTCTCTACCAATTTTTCGACGGCCCTTTCCGCTTCGTTTCCCTATCTCGTGTTACTTCGACTTCGGATATCGGCCGACAACAGTTTCCCTCCTTTTCGACATCCCCCACACTCGCTGCCATGCCCAGCGCATCAGCGTCCGGGGCCGACGCCTCCAACGGCGGCGAAAAAGCCCGCCACCGCGAACATAACCAGGGCAACCAGGAACGCAAACACACACCCGAACAGGCCGCTGCTGTCCTGCGCATCCGACGCTGCCAGGCCACGGCCTTTTACGAGATTCTCGACATCCAGAAGACGGTCACCGATGGCGAAGTCAAGAAAGCCTACCGCAAGCAGAGTCTGCTGACCCACCCGGACAAGAACGGCCACCCCAATGCCGATGAGGCCTTCAAGATGGTCTCACGCGCGTTCGGTGTGCTGGGCGATAAGGACAAGCGGGCCAAGTTTGACCGGTTCGGCACGGACCCAGACTCGCGGTTCGGTGGTGGCGGAGGCGGCGGTGGTGGCGCTGCCGGCATGCAGAATCCTTTCGCGCGGGCAGGCGGTATGGGCGGCGGCATGGGCGGCGGCTGGGAGGACGACATTAGCCCTGAGGAGATGTTCCGGCGGTTCTTTGGCGGTGGTGGCGGCTTCGGTGGTCCCTTTGGAGGTAAGACAGACGACAGTCCGTACGATCATATATGTGCGACATCCTTGCTAACAATCCAGGCTTCGATACTGGCCCACAGTTCGTCTTCAACATGGGCGGCGGCCCCGGTTTCCGCGTGCACCAGTTCGGCGGTGCACGGCCACGGACGCGGCCGCGGCAGGCCAATGGCCAGCCTGGCCAGGCACAAGAGCAGGAGACCAGCCTCTTCTCGACCCTCATGGGCATGCTGCCCATCCTGATCTTGTTCATTCTGCCGCTGCTTTCGTCTCTCTTTACGGGTGACGGCACCGGTTCGCAACCTGCCATGCCCCAAATGGTCTTTGACGCCCCCGAGCCTCCATGGACGCTCGGCCGCCGCACCAAGAGCAATGTTAAGTACTTTGTCGACCCCAAGGACAAGGCCTTCCAACCGTTCAAAGAAAACGCCCAGAAACTCGCCCAGCTCGACAACTACGCCGACGTTACACTCGTTCGCACACTCAGAGCGCAGTGCGAGCGTGAGATGCAGCACCGCCAGCGGCTTGTTGACGAGGCCCAGGGCTGGATCTTCCAGGACGCCGACAAGATGGAGATTGCCAACACATACGAGATGAAGTCGTGCAGGCGGTTGGAGAAGATGAACTATGTCGTGCGGTAGTGGTAGTATTAGTTAAGAGAGCAGAAATGGTTGTAGAGCGAGAGCGAAAGCGAGCGAGCGCGTTGCCGTCGTCGTTTTGCAGGCATTTGGCGTTTTGCATTTTTATCTTTATTCTTAATTCTTTCACTTCCTTTTCTTTCTAATGGCGTGTACTTGTTGTTGTCTAATCATCTCATCGTCATACAGGCTGTCCTCTTGAATTCATATCCCATTCCTCCACCTACCCTTTCTCTTTTCTTTCCTCTCTCTGCCTCACGCCAATGATTTGCTTCTAAAAGGCCGTCTTGTATATAGCCTCACTGTGTTCTCTTTCTGTATTCACTTGTCTCATTGTCCTTATTTCTGTCCACCGTCTGCTTCTTATATGTTTACGGCTCTCCTCCCTACCCTCTGTTAACCCCATTTTTCTCCATTTTCAGCTTTATTCGGCGAGTGTCACGGTTGACAGGTGCTTACACGCTATCAAGATTATGAGATATTAATAGACAAATGCATTCTTTGAACTACATCTTCGGGACAACTCTTGGACGTTTGACAGCGGTCCGACGGTAACTGGTCGGGACATGCAACCAAAACAAGCCTAGCGGCTAGGCACCTTCAATTGCTTCTTTCGCCTCAATCCATGGCTATTCACACCGGTGTAGGGACATTTCGTCCAACCTTCGTCCAACATTTCTCCACCTGCCGATCGCCTGTCAAAAGACAGAACGCGCATGCCAGCGACACGATTCCCAAAAATAATTTCAAACCCAAGTCAAATGTCCAGATAGAAATTAAGCTCAAAATAAACTTCAAATCTCTGTCCGTATTCCGGGTATCGTAGTCGTGCTGTTGGCCCCGTCTTATTTCGTCTTATATTTCCCAGTTGGCTTTCCCTCTAGCCCTAACATGCGCTATATACACTGCCAAGAGCGCTGAAGCACTTGACCAGTCGCAAGCATCGCACAATGCTCTCCTTCCCGTTTTGCTGCTGCCTAACACGGACAAACGTCAGCCAACGATACTTTGGCCACAAAGGCAGCAGCAATTCTGCATGTCCGTTTCTCAAATATACGCCGTCACAATAATAAAGTTGAAGCAGTGCCTCAATTCGTACGTTTGTTCAGCTTGCGTCTCTCTCCCAGTTGACGTTTTATCTGCGTTCTAGATATCTTTTCTGGGCTTTTTTTTTCTGGGTCGATCCGCCACAGCCAGCTTGCTCCTTCCTCCACTCCTCCCCGCCGACGTCGCTCTTTCCCTATTTACAAGCACAAGCCTTCCAAGCCTGCCAGGAGGGCGCCGAGAGGCAAATTCGCCCAAAACCAAGCAACCGCCCCAGCTTCGCGCCTTCCCGCTCCTAAACCAATATTCTAGAGACGGTAAGAGGTACACATACAGCGCGCGAAGCTTACTGGAGGGCCTGCCTTGTTTATTTAATATCGCATATGGGTTGCTCTTTCTACTCACTCATTTCAGCAGCGCAAGAACGCCTAGTCGCTCCTTCCCAGCTTCCGTCTTTGTCTGATCATTCGCACCTGCTCCGCCCGGAATCGTCAATCTCGTGGGCTTGTCCACTGTACCTTCCCCACATCTATCGAGCTCCGCCGCTGAGACGCAGCCTTCCGGCGCCTCCCCTTCCAGCTTGGCCAGCCGCGCGCAAACAAACCAGCCTAAACTGCCGCCTGTTTCCGCACCTTCCCTCGAGCCTCCTTCCAAATCACTTCTCAGTCTCCTCTTTTCTCGTCACCTTACTCGCATCACCCCTTTTTTTGTCCTTTCGTCATTCTCGCAAACGTTTTCGGCTTCACTTTCTCAGTCTTTGTTGTTCTGTTTCGCGACATAGCCGTGCGAGTCTCACAACCAATCGTGCCGTCATACCGTGCTATCCATAATCCCAGCACAAAACGAAACCCCACTCACAGCCGCCCACGTCCACCATTCGCCGCTTTGGGTGCAGTGACGCAATCAGGAATCAAGGGTGTTTACCATTTGGCGCTGCCTTTCCTCGACCACGACAACGACTCCCAGGCAGCCAATACAGCCAAATTTAACCAAGATACACCCTGACCTCAATCGTATAGACGCATTCATACATCAGTTGAGCTTCAACTAGAGCTATTTTGGAAACAACAGCATCCGCCCCTAGGACGTCTTTCATCCGATCAATCGCAACTCACCTTCCTCAATCCTCCTCCTCAACCTCGACACCATCGTCACAAGCCCACGATGGTCGTCCGGAAACCCTTACCTCAGTCATGCGATGGCGCCAGCTCGCCAGTCACGCCGACGGGCGACAGCGTGCCGGACATCCTGCGGCCAGGCTGGAAACCACATCCCAATTCCCCCTACAGCCCAGCTCCGCCGAGTCCGTATTCGAACTTTCAAACCGAGGAACAGTCGGCTTGGACGCAACCTCCGCCTCCAGTGATGCCTCAGGGCATAGCAAACCAAAGCTACAACCCGCAACAGCCAAACACACAAGAGTCGCAGCAACCACAGGTATCACCAGTACCGACAGCCATTCCGACCATTCTCCTGCAGAGCGCCACTGGCAGCAGCACGGCCTCTAGCTTCTCTGATACGAACCCCTTCAAGCGGAAGGTGCTCGCCTCGCCCTCTGGAACCCCAGTCCAGAGTCCAGCTGTCGCCGCGCCCCCATCGCCCTCTGCTCCTCCTCCACGGCCACCTTCTTCCCAGCCACTACCGCCGACTGAAAGATTATCCCAGCTGAGCATGGATGACCAAGCCGGAAACCCATGGCAGCCAACAATGACCGACAGCAGACGCGGTTCCCAAGCCCCAATACCGGTCATTCCGGAAAATGAGGCTGTAGGAGCAGGCGAGAATGCCTGGGCGTCTCAGAATGCTTCACAATATCCCTCGAGACGACCTTCGCCAATTATGTCTAGGGCAAATGTGCGCGATTCAAATCTGATCAGCTTCCCGCCCGACGACGACGCGGATATCGCGGGTTGGGACGAGGTTGCCTCACCAGTCGCAGCGGCGGGAGCTAGTGCAACCAGTGCACCTCCGCCACGACCACCGTTTACTCCCTTGGACGGCAAAGAGACAGGTAGCGAGACCAATGGTGCCTTTGAGGACAGAAACGCATGGGACGATCTCGGGGTCAGCAACAGTCAACCACAGGCATTGCCGACTAACATCGTCACCGAACCAGCAGGGGAAGGTTGGAACCTGGTCGATAACGAACCTGCACCAGGACAGCTCTCACGACAGAGCACCTGGGAAAACTTCACCGACGACGACGAAGACGAAGACCCGGACCAGGCTAGCGCCAACAAGCCCAGGCCTCCGATTAAGAAGAAGAAGCTCAAGGGCAAGAGCACCAACCCAGCGGTGCCAGTTCCTGTTGTGGATACATCGGCGCCTTTGATCTCGATCGACTCTCCGCCACCGACCAGCAAGCCTGACGAACCAGTCCAGGACGCCCCAGCGGAACAGTACGCGCCACCAGCCGGGCCATCTCCCTCTGGACAGCAGCCGGCCACCCAAGAGGCAGAACCGCCGGCACCACAACTGCCTCCACGAAGCATGCTCGATATTGATGGCGTTGCACCACCAAGACAACCACCCCGGCCCTCGGAGTCGGGCAAGGCCGAGACCTATGCGGTCAAGAACATAAGATGGTACGATCACCGTGCGGCCGAGAACCCGCGGGTATCGCCCATCCTTGTGCAGAACGCCAACGGTCCCTGCCCACTTGTGGCTCTGGTCAATGCACTCACCCTCACTACTCCTGCGGATGTCAACACAGCTCTCGTCGAGACACTGCGCTCACGAGAGCAGGTCAGCCTGTCCTTCCTTCTCGATGCCGTCTTTGACGAGCTCATGTCATCTCGGAGAAGCAGCAGCGAGAGCAACCTGCCGGACGTTGACGAGCTGTACAAGTTCTTGAAGGGCCTGCACACGGGCATGAATGTCAACCCCCGCTTCATCCCGACACCGGAGGTCATCACTGCTTTCCGCCGTACATCTCTCACGCACCTTCACCCGACCGAGCGCGACGACATGATCCCCGGCACCTTTGAAGATACCCGCGAGATGCAGCTGTATGCAACCTTCAGCATCCCCCTCATCCACGGCTGGCTCCCACAAAAGGGCGATGGTGCTTACGAGGCTCTGAGTCGCCAAGCAGCATCGTATGAGGATGTCCAAAATCTACTATTTCGCGAGGAGGAGCTAGAGGAGAAGCTCAGCGGCCCAGACGGCGACGGCTTAAACGAAGAAGAGCAGCAACTTTTCCAGGATATCTTGGAGATCAAGACATTTCTGCATGTCTCTGCCACACAGCTGACACCTTTTGGTCTGGACGTTGTTGCCAAGGCTATGCGCCCGGCCTCGTTTGCGATCCTGTTCCGAAACGACCACTTCTCGACGCTCTACCGCCACCCGCAAACGATGCAGCTTCTGTCGCTCGTGACGGATGCTGGCTACGCGAGTCACGACGAGGTGATTTGGGAGACACTGGTGGACGTCAACGGCGAGCATGCCGAGTTCTACTCGGGCGACTTCCGGCTTGTTGGCGGTAACAGCCTTCAACAGACGTCTTCTGCTGGCGCTGGCAGCTCTCGTAGCAACGGCAGTGGTGGCGGCGGCAGATCGTCCAACGACCAAAGTGGATGGACGACCGTGCGCGGTCGCCATCAGAACCAGAATGAGCCACCCGCAGCCGAACAGTCTCAGCCGCTCTCGACCGAGGAGTTGTCAAGACACGAGCAAGAAGACCGAGATCTCGCGCTGGCTCTCCAGCTCCAGGAGGAAGAGGAGGAGCAGCAGCGCGCTGACGAGGCACGTCGCAACAGTCGACTGTCCGAGCAGTTTATCGAGCAGAATGCTCGGCCTGCCAACCAGAGTGGCTCGAGTACCTCCAACTCACGCCGACCGAGCAATGCTGCCGGTGGCGGACGCTACAACAGCTCACAGCAGATTCCGGTCTCACCCCGTCGTAGCTCGGCCAATTACTCGAGCACAAGTCTACTGGATACCACCAACGGCAACCACCGCCGCACCTCCTCCTCCTCGGCATCAGGCTCGGCTCTTGGGTCAACCATGTCGAACGGGCAGCGCGTCGGCCAGTACAGCAACAACCTCAACAATGGACGCACACCTTCTAGATCTCCGTCGTCCCAGCAGCAAGTTATCCGTCCACTTTTGCCTCCGGTTTCTAACACTCGTGTTAACACACGCCCTGCTGTCAGCCGCCCTGCCGACCCTGAAGATGGTGATGAAGCACCGCCATCCTACGAACAAGCGGCCAAGCTCGCACCATACCACCCACCTCCTGGAGCCCCTGGATCGGAGTCCGCTGCACCCGGCAGCAGCAGTGCGGCTGGGAGTAGCAGTGGCGGCGGTGCGTCCAGAACGACGCCGTCCCCTCGCCCTCTCGTTGGCTATGCCACGAATTCGGGATCCAGCGCAGGACGCCAGAACTTCACGCCAGGCAGCTATAATGCCTACCAGCGGCAAGAGGCTATAAACAGAGGTGACCGTGACTGCACGATTATGTAATTTTCCATAATGAACAGCGGCGAGCGTCTTTTTCCTCCTGTATATACCTATGCTCTGTTTTGATTTATCATTTTTTATTTGTGTTTCCATTTCCTTTGTCTTTGTAGAGCCCAGATTTTCATACAGAGCCTTTAAGGCCTACACATGATACCGTCATCTTTATTTATTATTTTGCATACTTCAATCTTTTTATTCCCCTTTTTATTCTCAACAATCGATTCACTTGATTTACCCTCTCATGACTAGGAAAATTGACCGACATGATATGCGTGTGTTTTTATTTCCGTTTACCGTCTTGCAATCATCTAAGAGAGAGAAAAACATAAAGTACATGAAAAGTAAGAGGGGGAAACGAATGGAAGAAGGGTAAATGTAAACTCAAAATCAAATATCAAATATCGAATATCAAAACGCCAAATTTCATCATAACCGGAAAAATCAAACCAAAAATCAACATGCAAGCGAGGTATGTCGGATCTCATCAATGCCCACCAAAGAAAAACGTCACGAAAAGGGGTGTCAAGAATTGAAAGTGTTGGGGAGGTGTCTTACCTCGTTTATGATTTGCGGTCACCTACTCAGTTGCCCGCCATCCACGGCGACGGAGCTGCCGCAGGTGTGCCCGCGATACCACCGCCGGCGAGCCAGCAGCCTCAATCTCAAACTTGCTGTCCGACTGGCCGACACGGCACACGGTTCCGGCAGCCATGGCCTGCACAGCACTCCAGCGGCCCGAGGCGCAGCGCTGGAAAGACTTACCGCCGTTGAGACATGCCCAGCGGCCCTCGTTCGTGCAGGAGGTGCCGGCAGTTGTGGCGCCTGACGCAGCAGAAGATGGGGAGGAAGCCGAAGAAGAACTCCCCACCTCGGCGTCAGCGGCCCCACCAGCAGCAGCAGCAGCAGACGGTTTCACAAGTTCACCAGCGGCCGGCTGGGCAGCACCCTTGGCGGCAGGAACGACGGCAGCCACAGGAGTGGAAGCAGGTGCAGGGCTGGCCGCAGCGGCCGAAGGAGCCACCGTGACAAAGACACCGCCAGAAGCAGAGTTTCTACAACGTTAGCGAGGAAACAAATCATTTATACGAGTGAGCGAGACTTACTGTGGCTGGGGAACCTGGACTTGCGCGACGGAGGGAGTGACACTGTCCTGGCTGCTGGCTGGGCTGTTACCAGCAGAGGCCTGGCAGCCCGTGCCCCGAGGAGCAACCGCACCCTGGGCCGACTTGACGTCCAGGTCCGGACCGGGCTGCGGGAACTGCACATCACGACTGTCGACGGTGCTGCAGCCGTTGCCGACGTTGGCCACAAACAGCTTGGGACGGGAGCTGAGAGGGGCGTGTGCTGTCCTCTTTTCAGCAGTCTCATCGTTCCGCTTCGACGACACACCGGTGATGGTCACCGCCGCACAGTTCATGTACATCTCCCGGTTGCCCAGGTTATTGAACCACGTCCATGCCAGCAAAGCGTCGCCCTGTGGCGCATCATACGGGATCGAAAAGTCCAACGTAGTTGTGCCTGCACTCGCCGGGCACCCGCCCTCAATCGACTGCACCACTGTAAACGTCTGCCCGCGGTCATACGACAGGCTGACTTGGCACGATCCGCCGCCGTGGGGGGCGCCGCCGCCAATGGTCAAGTTACCGGACTGGCCGGCGGTGAAACTGGCAGTCGGACGGCCCTGAGGCGTACCGAGGTCGGCAACCTGGTAGTGTTTGCAAGGATAATTGGTGCCGTCGGCGAGCAGGGGCGCGGTCATGGTGTAGTCGATGGCGCCCGGGCTGGAGTAGGGGTTGTACTTGGAACGAAATGGTGGAGGCCAAGTCATTTCCATGTGGGCGGCGGCGACAGAGGCCGAGGCCAAGACGGCGGTCAAAGAAGTCTTCATTGTGGTTGTTGAGGGGGTGCTTGTTGTTGTGTGTTCCTTGATTGAAAGACGTAGGTTGTAAAGGTCTTGAAGGAGTGTAAATTTTCGCTGAGCCCGGCTCTGCGTGATTATCAATGGTCTTGAAGGGAACGTCTATGGAGGTCTTGCTTCTTGTGAAGGAGTGGAAGAAGAGAACAAAGTGGTCTAAAAGGAGAGACGAAGAAGGGTAAAAAGGAGTATGTGGTGGTAGCTGAAGAGCTGAAAATGTGGCCTTGGGTCTACCAGGAACGATGCAAAAGACTCTTTCTAGAAGAGAGAAGAAAAACAGAAAAGGGAAAAAGAAAAAAGATCAAGATCAAGAAGAGAAGGGTAGACAGAAGCCAAGAGGGGAGACCACATGAGCAAGCCCTTTTGTATTTATGGGCAGAGAGATGGAGACTGGACAAACACCTTCCGAGGCTGTCTATAAAAGTAGACAAGAGCGAGCGTGCACGTTATTACATCGGCATATATTCAGTTCTCTTTAGATCCCCTTCCCCCTTTTTATCTATGTGCCTCTACCCCGGACCCGGGCCTTCTTCCTTCACCGCTATGAGCTCTTTTTTCATATGCATGTACACTGCACACCTGCCGTGCCTCAATACGCCGACGGGGGAAGGGGAGGTCAGGGGGGCGGCGGGTAGGATATGGTCTTCTCTTTATTCTCTCCCTTTTTTCGTATCTCGATCGTATTTAGCGCTCGTACCTGGAAAAACATACTTTAACCGGCCACGAGATACGCGATAAGTGGCGAACTTCGAAGTGTTTGGGAAGAAGAAGGTGAGAAAAACAGAAGGGGATTATGTGGGTGGAAGATGTACGTGAAGAGAAAACGAGGCAAATAATACGACATCCCAATTAGTTCGTCAATGGGGAAAGAGGAAAGATGGGGCGGGAACAAAACGATCTGCAAGGAACCGGAAGATAGAGGTGATAAACATTAGGTGTAGAGAGTGAGGGAAACACTTCTGCCTGCCCAGTTGATTTGTTCACGTCCCGAGGGGCCGTGTTTACGCTTTTCCTAAGCCTCTCCATATCCAGATTCATGCTTTGAGAAGATTTTGCCACAAAGGGGTAAGAGGATACATGGAAATCAATAATGTGGCACCAAAGGACAAGAACAAAAATCACTAGAAAATTGAAAACGAAATAATAAATTATGCATTTGGTGTGTTTTCAAAAAATAGTTGGATTTCTACTCTTGCAGAAAAAAAGTCTCAAAATATTATGTGCACCATAAGAACACATTAAAAATTGAGAAACAAAGAGAAGAAGAGGCGGAGAAGCAAGGAGATGGAGTTTTCAGCAGGCCAGGTCGCTGCCTTTTCCTCCTTCTCCATATTTTGTGTGTTAAGCTTTCTCCAGGTTATTAAGGCCCTCTTCGGGAAACTCACCTTTTTACCCGGAGGTGCGTGCGCGGGACAAACTCTTAAAAGTCAGGAACAGAAACATAAAAGAATACAACCCAGAGGTATTGGCGGCTCGCCGGCTTTTGTTTTGTTTTGACGGCTGATTGAGAGCCAGCAGCCGGCAAAAATGGACAAGGCTATGACCCGTTCTACCCAGTCTCGTACTTCTCGATATATTGACCGTACCTGACTAGAACATCTTCTCTTTCACATATTTACCTTCTCCCCTCTATTTCCGGAGAAAAGGTACATTCGGGCCAGCTGGAGGCGGCATCCAGATGAACACAGCAGGGACAAACACGACTACGACAAAGAAAAGCATGTACAAGCAGAGGAAGACGAAGAGTCACCCGTCATGTTAGCTTTCCAAGTAAGGCAAAACATCCTAGAACAAGGTAGCCAAGACGATAAAAGAAAACAAGAATGGCTATGGAAGCTTCGATACCTCACGATCCAAGCACGAATTCAGATCGTAGCTCTCAGCCACCTATCAACGCAAGCAGGCTTCTCGACAATGAGCCAAGTCTGGAGTTCTAGACCAAGAGTACACGTCCCCTTTGCCGCGCGGACTTGTCCTTGTAGTTTAAGTGCTTGCATACGGACATCCCACCTACTCTCGAGGGAAAGCGGGAAGGAATGGAGGGAGAGGCGGCCAGATCGTAGACCCTGCATCTGTATACCTTCCAACATGTGTAGGATAAACAAACTCACCACCAAAAAGATGATATGTAACGATGTCTGTGTGGCGACTGCTGTGCTTTTTCAGACGATCGTGGCGATCTTCAAGCCAACGGTCCTCGAGACTCTTGGTCAAAGGAAGAGAGAGGCACGGGCGGCGGGCAATCTAGATGCTGCAACCCCGGGGAGGCGGCGCCTCGCCGGTCATCGTGCCCTTGAGAGTGGCAACCCTTCTTTACCATAAAGAATCACCTGCATCTAGCGATCTCGTCCAACTCCCGAGCCACATGAAACAAACTCTCATCGCCCATCGCCATCTTCCACTCTGAAACAATCGTCCTCAGCCAGCCTCGCTGTGGCACAGCGTATGAGGTAAAGTAGTCTCCGTCGTGCACATATTTTTAGTATTGGGCGAAAAGAAATGGCAATGCCACAAGCACCAAAAGGATATGTCAACAACGACGACAAAAAAACGTACAGCAGCGGGTATTCGCTGGTCGTCACCGACCCAACTACTAATCCGCCGATTATTGGTTTAACTAGGGGAGAGCGGACGGGATCCCGTGT
>JANSLP010000168.1:0-68059 GCA_029298735.1 Ophiostoma sp. CBS 140.51
TATCTATACTGTACTGTTTCTCTCCCAGAATAAATATTTATACAATTCGACTCGGCAAGAATTCTCAAAAACTACTGATTATTTCTCCTTTTTCTTGAAATAGAAAAAGAAAAAAAAGGCTGAACAACAGCGAGTCATCAACATTCAGTTCCAAGAACGCCTTTTCGAGCCGTGAATACATGGGTTTGAAGACAAAATCCACTAGCCAAGCAAACGACAATGTCGTGCCTTTTCAATATAAGATGTCTTGGCTGCGGCTGACATCGGCGGCAATGAACCGACAATGAATGTGAGTGTTGGAATAATTTGAGACGAGAAATAAACACGAAAGGAACATGAGACATGTGACATCTAAGTTTTTCACGAAAAAGAATGTGAAAAAATAGCCCGGTCTCGAATATGTACGAATGTAAATGAGCACGCGCGTCCAGTTCCTTTCAATATAGATCCATAGCTTTCCTTCTCACGTTGATATATATTTTTCCCGTGAAAGGGGTCTGTTCCTCCATTGAAAGGAAGTCTATATAAAATGCGGCGAGATGTAGGAGTAAAAATAAGGGCAGTGCGTTGTCCTTCTTGTAGGAGTCTTAAGGGAGGACGTGTCATTGGGTAGTTTACAAAATTCGAGTATGGTACTTTGGAAAACATGGCAGTGAGGCGGGGAGGACGGCCATGGCCGCGACCGTGGCCGCGGTGCCCAGCCTCTTCCTTTTGGACAACAAGTCTCTCGGTATGAGAATGATACGAGAATAGAACAACAGTGCTTGTTTTAGATCGGTGCTACTTGGCTCCAAACTGCAAGCTGCAGTCGGTAGATGGCTGTTTGCTTCGTATACCTGGTGGCGTCAATGTCCATGATGTTGGGACTTTGAACATATACAATAAAAGGGTCCAGCAATCAAAATCTGGGGCACAGAAAGCACGTTCGTTTGGATTTTTCCCACTTGGTCTTTGCGTGGGTAGGGGATTAGGGGTAAGGGGAGCTTGCAACCGTTAATGTGGCATTTCTGGGCAGATCATGACGGACTTTGGACACGGAATGCAAACAAGGAATGACGAGTACTGGGGAAGCAAAAGAGCCATGACGGGGCGTAGGAATGACAAGAAACGATTACCATTCTGTTGGCAAGTGGATCGTGACATGGGGCGTAGCAACCCGTGTCGAGTCGAGATTTGAACAGGACATAGGATGAGGATGGAGGAGCAAAACCGAATACACGGCTTTTAGAATATCAAAGAGATATCGTATAGTGTCTTCCCACCCCCAATGATCTATCAAAAATAAGGCGTGGAATTCCCGGAACAATCGGCCGCCAAGACTTTTTTTGCCGTACGGGTCAAATGGCAAAAAGAGACAGCGGTCTAGATACACTTCATGAGATATCCAATATAAATGGGTGTTATTCAGATAAAGGAGCCAAGAAAGCGGAAACAATGGAAAGATAAAAGGAGAGAAAAGAGCCGAGCGACTAAAAAAGCTTGTCTCTCGTTTCTTGTTTGGCCCAGGCTCTTCCCCCATCCCATCTCGTTTCAATTCATTCTTTCCTTTCTTCCTTGATCTTGGCTTTTTCCATTGCGACCCATTCGTCTCGGGACTTTTCTCTCTCTCTAAACTGCTCCTCTGCCTATTTCTTGGCTGGATAAATTGAGATAGACGAGTATAGCAGAGATGGACGAATGGGAACGTCGAGGGAGAATAGGAGGAAAAGAGGACGATCTCTCACGCCCCGAGGCGCCAAAAGCTTGTCACTTGCCCTTCGATAGTATCCAACCCCACACTTTTGTCATGTGTGAGCGTGTGATGTTCGTACCCATATCTTGTTTTAGGACTCGGGTGCGAAAAATCTAGCATTGTCTTCTTATTCATATTGTTCCTCCTCTTGTAATCCCGAAATTTTCAAAGGAAGCCTCCCTTCATCTCATGGTGAAAAGTACGTCCATTTTTTCACCTGCCTCACTCTCCTTCATTTTTCCCAAGACTTTCCTGAAGAGCTCTCATTGCGATCCTGTTTCTGCTCCTCTAGACTAAAAATACAGCCTCACATAACACTTCCACGCAAACAAACTTTATTTTCAAACAAACACACCCTCTCCTCGGCATTCCTTCTCATCCTTCCTGATAGCTTTCCGTCTCTTTCATCCTTGCGGTTTCCCTTCTGATATCTGGTGCCCGAACATTTCATGTATCTCGTACCTATGGGCTCGTCATATCTTCCCACCGTTCCTGCTGTATTGCCTCTCCTTCCTCTTTCAGATAGCTCTTATCCGTCTCTCGTGTAAATATTCCTTAATTTCCCCTCTGAGCGCGAGACCTGTCATTCCCCCGTATGAGAAGAACTCCAAGTTCCCTTAAACAAGGGAGTACACATTCAACTCATCCAGATTGAACAACGCGTCAGCCTCAACTTCCACGGCAACTTTTAGACGGGAACCTACTATTCTGTATGCATCTGGGTCTCAGTTTTGTTATTTTTGTTACTCGTCGTTTGTGTTGCGTTGTGGGGAACTGTCGTGAGAGATCGACTCTATCGATCTTTACCAATCCACTTCTTTTTTTCACTGCTTACCCCGTCTACGGGACGAATTGTCCAGGTCCTGTACGGTTCCTTTACTCTCCTTTCCCTGCATTTTGGTATCGTATTCAAAGCCTCTGCAGACATTATTTCTCTTCGAAGATTTTCTCCTTCATCGCTCTTTCTTCCTTACCGTGCTTGCCGCCCATCGCCACGCCTCGCCACTCAATACTGTGCCGTGGCCTCTTGATCCCTGGCCGCTCTCGTGCCTTTTATATGTTCCTGTGCTCGTTTATTGTCATGAAGTACTTGGTATCAGCTGTTTGTTTTCCTTTTCTTTCCCTTTTATATCCCTGCCTTGACCTTTACCTTGATACAGCCGACATTCTTACACGCAACCCTTCTTTACTCTTTGATTTTACTTAACCCTTTCCTTATTATTGCCCCGCCCCGGTATGCCGAGATGGGTCGTACATTGATCTGGGGAAATGAGGCAGATGGTATTAGCCCACCCCATAATTTTCTTTTCCCTTCCCCATGCCGAGACAGTACACATAATTTGAGAGGAGGCTGCCTTGGGTCTTTGTGAAGACTGCCGTGATGGCATATACAGCTCCCTATTTGAACTCGGCTCGATATGCATCGTTTTGTGTCTACTTCCCTGCTGCTCGAGGTCATCTTCCTTTTTTTGCTTTCCCATTCTGTCTGCAACAACTTCCGGGCCGCCCCAAGTTGTCGTCATCCCCAAAAGACACACGAGTGAATCAAGAAAAGGTAAAGTGAGGATGCACAAAGTAAACACATATCAAGACACACGATGCTTTCCTTCACCCTCCGATTCCCACTTGGGAACGGCTTGGACGACGTAAACAACACACACGTGCCTTTCTTCCCCATTCTCCCTTTCCTTACTCTCCTTTCCCTTTGCTTCCCCTGTTTATCTTGGTTTCTCCTTTCCCATCGTGAGCCACGTTTAGGAAATATACTACCCCAGTTTTTCACATATATAGAGCTCGTTTTCTTTCCGGTCTTGGCATAAAAAAAGTCTTGGCATCCCTCTTCTTCATCTCTTCTTTCCCTTCTCTTGTACTCTTATCCGTTTCTCCTGTATCCCCTCTTCCATTCCCCCTACCCTCGTATATCTCAACGAGGCAAAGCGAAGCCCTCTGCATCCTTCTACCCATCCGCCACGCAGATACATATCTTTCTTCCTTTGTAACCCTTCCACAACACCTCCAAGTCAGCAAGCCTCTTCCTCTTTTCCTCCTTCTGTCTATCTTTGTCGTCTCACTTTTGGAGGACTGTCGAGCGCTTAGACACTTTATCTGTTTGACCATCTTCGTCGACATCTTACTTGCTTATATCTCTGTTTCTTTTTATATCTCATCCTCAATATCAGAGAGGCTGTCCAAGCTTACCTTTACCCATCTTTATATATACCAGAGCATCACCTCCTTGTCTCTTAAAACTCCTTTTGATACATTCAAACCATCGACTGTTTCTTCTTTTCTTTACACGCCTTTCCTTCTTCTATCTCTTTTCTATTCTTTATCTTGTCCTTCACGTTCGCCATGTCGCATCACCACCATGCAAAGGCGCGGCTGACAAAGCCGTCGAGCTGGCCGTTCCTCAAACACTTCACCAAAATATCCTTAATCTCGTTGATGTTGCTGAGTCTGAGTGTGCTTGAGTTTGGCTTTGATAATTCCATCACCAGTCTTATCCAGGTCATGGAACGGTTTGACGTCGACTTCCACATGTACCTGCCACTCAACGAGACAGAGCCTACGCACAATCACGGAACACGCGCACATGAAGGTGTCAGCAATGGCGGCAACGGAACTCACCACCACAAGGCCCGTCCCCAGATGGATCCTGTCAAGCTGTCAATTCTTGGCTCCATTGGCACACCCTTCCGTGCAGCCATGCTCTTCGTTGCGCTCTTGATCGCCGAACGCTGGGGCCGCTGGGTCGTCTTTGTTGTCATGCAGCTTGGCAGTCTACTGGGTGCTACGATCCTATTTACAGCCCACTCGTTTGTCCAGTTTGTCTGTGGTCGTGTTGTCTTGACCATGTTTTCCGGGTGGCATGACTGGCTGATCCCCATGTACCTGGCTGAGATTGTTCCCGGTCCCGTCCGTGGATCTGTCATTGCCTTTTACATGATATTCAACTACTCCGGATCCGTGGCAGCAGCACTAGCCACATTCTTCTGTTCCAAAATCTACGATGATCCCCGCCAATACCGCATCCCTATGGGCCTCATGTGGATTACACCGGCTTTGTGCCTGTGTTTCTGCTGGGTCCTCCCCGAGTCTCCCCGTTGGCTAGTCCGCAAGGGCCGTATGGATGAAGCAATCCGCGCACTGAGGCGACTCAATGGCACCAAGAACGGATACTCACCCGAGGAGGAGGCAAAACTGTTGCTCGAATCCATTGAAGAGGACGAGGCCACCAAGGGCGAGTGGAGAGATTTGTTCCGGGGTACTAACACACGCCGCACACTCATCGTCTTTATGGCCATCTTTTTGATCTCATTCACCGGCCAGTCTTTCGTCACCAAATACGGCACCATCTTTGTCAAGGGTATTGGTGCCATGGACCCTCTACAGTTTGGTCTCATGGAGAAGAGCTTGAGTATCATTGCACCCCTCACGCTCATGTTTGTCATAGACCGCTTTGGCCGCCGCAGCATCTACTTTATCAATGCGCTCATATATGCTGTGTGTCTTTTCATAATTGGAGGCATTGGCATGATGGACATCCACCGTGTCGGCAACGTCATCATCACACTCTATATTCTGTCGGCCATCGTCCACATTATCGGCTATCATGGCGTCTGCACGGTTGTCGCCGCCGAGACGCCGCATCTTCGCCTCCGGGAGCGCACACTCACTGTTACCCACATTGCCAGCAACATTTTTGAATTTGGCGTCTCCTTCTCGCTGCCTTACCTTCTGTACAAGCCCTATGCCAATCTCGAGTCCAAGGTCGGCTTCATTTACGGCACAATCACCTTGCTGGGCATTCTCTGGGGCTACTTTTACCTCCCCGACACCAGTAGCCGCTCCCTCGAAGAGCTCGAAGAATTGTGGCAAGCCGGTGTCCCCGCCTACAAGTTTGGCTCGTATCAGACCACTGGCACTGGCGTCGGCTTCCGGGTTACTCAACTGGAGCGCCATGCTGGTGCTGGTGAGCTTGGCTCGAGTTCAGAGGATCTGCCGCAAACCACAACAACAAGCCTTAGTGGCAAGGGAGAGGGTGATGGCAACTACAAGGGAATCTCTGTGGTGCACGAAGAGGAGGTCACTATTGCTGAGAAGGTGTAGTGGAATATGTATACGGTGCTAGGCTTTGTTTGATTTATTCTGTCCGTCTTTACTGTACATTTGATTTTGGCTCAGTAGTACATGGCCTGCCTGTCATTTCCTCTTGTTTTTCTGACTCCTTTCTTTACTCGAACTATACATGTGGGCATCGCATATTGTTTTGGCGTTTTATTATGGATCAAAATACACTTCTACATTACACTCTTTACACATCACGACATCATGACCTGGGCACTAGACCTACAGGACTGCAACACTATGAAATAAAAACATATTTACGCTTGAAGAAAAATAGTAGCGAAAACAATCTGCTGTAACTTGAAGCTGATTAAAAATAACCACCAAATATTTGAGATATTTGAATGTAACTGACAGCTTGGGGTGTATGGGTAGAGATGATGGGATGTCGAGGTCTAAGGGCGACAAAAGGACGAGTATGAGAAACAACAAGCAGTACCAAAGTTCAACATTGTTCCAGAACATACCCGAAATCTTGGCTTTGTCTCTATCTGCGGGCAATTATCGGGCTCGGAACCGAGAGCTCTCGATCGATCGACGGAGGCGAGCAAGGACGAGTCCGTCTACCCGCCCGAACATCACAGTGATCAAGGTGACACGTGCCATATTTCTTTGTTTACTTTAATCGCTACTTCTGTACCTTTATTTCTACTTTCTTGCCTTGCGTTATTCCCCGTGCTCACTTTAGAAAGCTTGTCCTCTTTGCCTTCGGTAGTTGCCATACAGCAGATGTGATGAAGGACAATAGATGGATTGCGACTGAAAAAGGAAGTGATCGACAAAAGGACGGATGGCAGAACATGAATAAAGCACAAGAGAAAGTAGTGGCCGCGCGTTTTTAAGCTTCCAGAATGTTGAAACACGGCAGGGCAGCCGGGAAGGAGATAAGAGAAAGGCGGGTGATCTGGGGTCAGACTCACCCGGAGAATAAAATCAAAATTAACGGGATGGGCTGTTAGAGGGTACTGCCAAAAGAAAGAATGGCCCGACGGATAGAGATGCCCGTCAGAGCCAAGGCTTTGAGAGGTTCTCATGAGAAGGAGAGAAATCAAATCAAATATGAACAAAAAAGGAATGTGTGAGAGACAGTGTCCTGGCTACCAAATAACACGCCCTTGTATGGATAGTTTTATAAAAAAAGGCAAGTTTGAATTCTATTTATTCTTATGTCAACGCAAACCTCAACTATGAACAAAGAGCGCTCAAGTAATAGTTGCTGACGGTAAAATCAATGGCCGTATCGACGGTGAGAACGCAGGTCACAGTCGTGGTGGCCGCCGACGCCGTGAAGGACATGCCAAAGTCATTCAATGTATCCTCGGGGTAGCCCAAAAAGAAGGGCGCCCAGCCGTTGCTTTGGGCTGTGTTGTCTGCCGAGCAGACAATCTTGTTAACGTCCCCGGCATTCGCATCAGGCTCGTCGCTACCTATCCGAAAAGAGAAACCAAAGCCGTATGTCGTACTGACGACAGTATCTAGGGCCCGCGAGATGGTGACGGCCGTCACCGCGCTTGGTGGTGCCTCTCTCAACAAGAAATTGACACAAGAGCCATCTGGAGCTTGGTTGTACGCATTGTTATTGCACGTGGCTGGGTAGCTGACAGTGACGCCACTGAGAGGCGCGTACTGCCAAGCAGTCGGTGGACTAACGCCTCTGGACTGGTCGATAAGCCGATTTGTGTTGCATGGAATGGTCGAATGAGAGGGAGAGGACGATGGGGACGAGGAAGAAGATGACACGGAAGCTGCAGGTTTTTATGGCCGGCAGAGAGACGCCTCTACCACCGAGGCGGCCAGCAGGTTGATGATAGACGACAGGCGCATGTTGATTATGAGACGAAGGACGATGGAGGATGACTGGACAGCATGAGATTAAAGTTGTCGTCGTAAAATGTTTGAGATGACATTATGGAAAAGCCAAAGGCAGCGAAATGGAGATGCCATTGTTTTTATTAGGAGAAAGCCCACAAAATTGCATTTATGGCCCCGTAAGACATTAATGAAAGAGTCAATAGTCGAAGTTAGCGTTTCCTATTTCGTCCAACATTCAAGTCGAAAAACGAAAGTTGTTAACCGTATGTGTTTACGGGGCGCGTCTAGACCTCAACAGGCCCAAGCTGAGCCTTTCACGCTTCCACGGTGCCGGATCCACACCACCGGCCAGTTTTATGTGGCATCCCGATCGCTCGCCAGTTGAAACTTTAATTGGCCTTCTGTATTTTGGGTATGCTCGGTATTTCACTGATTTATATCTTGCTATGTAAAGATATAAATGGTGATGGCTCGCCCCTAGGAATTCAAATGTTCAGTTCTCTTGAGCGAGTTATTCGCTGCCAGCATCAAACGTTACAGGCAACGTATTGACCAAATAGAGTTAAGTTTGATAGACGAGTACTACGAAAGGATTGTAGAACGTTTGTTATGAACAAGTCAATGCTAACATAATAATAAAAAAGCGGAGGGTTGCCGCCTGCTTCGTCAGCTCTACCTCTGGACCGTAAACAACTGGTATGAAAACGGACGATATCCAGTACAAAAAGCAGACAACAGAAATAGAAAAGATCAAACAAAAGACGAGATAGTGTCTTTGTCAAGAATCAGACCAGAAACCAGACCAAAAATCGGAGCAAAAATCATAACAACCTCCCAATCCATCACCCTTCTCAACATGCCCTCCCACCCACATTCTACTGCTTCTTCGCCTTGACGGAGGCCGTCACCTTGCTGGCGCCCTTGAAAATCATCCAGCCACCAACCAGCGTATGCAGCCACCGGCCCGCCGCGGTCTCCAGCATCGACGGCGGCTCCTCCTGGGCATGGCGCCAGAACCACGTCTCGTTGACAAAGACGACCTCGTTGCCCGAGGCCGTCGTCTCAACGGCAGCCACAATGACGGCATGCACCACCAGGTCGGGCTTATCGGCCAAGCGCTGCGTCATCATCTCGGCACGATCGCGGCTGCGGTAAGTCACTCTGTGCGGGCCACAGGCAATGTCGTCCTTGGCAAAGTTGAGGCTCTCCAAATGATCGGCACTGAACGTCGCACGCAGGGCCGGGTCCGAGATGATACGGTGCATGATGATGCCCATGGGGGTCCATGCAAAAGCGCCCATCGTACCGCGAAGGTAGGTTGTGAGCAGAGCGCCAGACGAAGCGTCGCCGCCCTCAACGGTCAGGCTCTTGATGGGCACCGGCTTGGAGACGACACGCTCGCAGTAGACGACATAGGAAGCACTGTCGGCAAACACCTCGTCAGGGATCGAGTGCGGCGGGATAGTATCGGCAATTGTCGTATCGGGAGAATAAGTCGTCGTCGAAGTCGAAGCAGCTTCTGCAGCCGCAACATCCTCCTTGTCCTTGGGCGTCAACACTCGCTTCTGTGTGGCTGAGACGGCGATGTAGCGCGAGGTGGTGGCCCGGATGAGAAGCAGGTACGCTGTCGGAGCCACGACAGGCACCAGCGACAGAGCGACAAGAGTCGCTTTGGACGGCATGGCGAGGGGCATGTTTGTTACAATGTTTGTGCCTTTGTATTTTGTGTTGCGCAGGAGTGTGCATGCAATGCCCGCTTACAGCGATAGCAAGATAGCAAGAGGGGGTGTAAGAGCTTTGGTGGGGCCGTCACAGTTGCTTCAGAGCTGTATTTGCGCGCTTAAAGTGATGTAAACAAAAACGACAAAAACGGAGGACAGAAGTGAAGGACAAAAAAGATAGAAAAGTGATGTAAGGAAGAAAAAACACGAGATTATCGGTCAACTCTTATGGACCCTGAACTTTGTGCAAAAATAATGCTCACCTCCCCTCCATCATCCCTCCTTGGAGCCTGACCCAAGAGAGGGTCTGAGAGGGTGTGTTGTGGTGTGCCTTGTGACTTGGCTGCCAATCTGTGTCTTGGCGACTAACACGGCGTAATACGGTGTGATGTTCCTTGTGTGGGGTATATGCATGCACTTTAGTACTGTCTGTTTACATGCATGTAGACACCCCGATATAGCAATGTGTACCTGTCCCACTCAACCAATGCTCCTAAAGCTACCAAACAACGTCACCGGTACAAAGACGAGACCAACGGACACTCGATTTAACCCACGCCACTCGATAGCATATCAGCCGGACACAAGTACACTACACAATGGATGGATCACGGCCGTCCGACGGCAAAGGCCATGTGCGAAACAAATCATCCACAAAAGGTACGTTACTGGAATGTACCTCGACATCGATAAGGAGATGTCTCGAAGACAGGACTAACACAAAGGCACAGCAACACGGCCACGGTCATCTACCAAGGGCCCATTAGATGTCGACGAGTGAGTTCATTTACATTACTTTGCAATAGCTTTCCTCCCACTAACATTGCCAGTCCCCTCTCACAGTCGACACTCTCGATCCAACCCCAAGCCGCCCCGACGTCGACCTCTCCCTCCTCACAGCTCCCTCCCCTCTCTCCGCCACCACAAACGGCCTCTGTCCACGGCCTGACACCCTCCCGATACACAAGCGCACGACGACGAAGTCCCGGACCCGGGCCAGGCTCGCCCATGAGCCAAACATCACAACAGTCGCCGCCTCCGTCGCGTGGAGGCGGCGGAGCTGCCAGTGGACTCGGCTTGAGCATTGATGCAGCTGTCTCGACCAAATCACAGCCACCACCGACACCGCGCGCAAAGGACTTCATCTACCTACTGCGGCCAGAAATCTACCACCCCCTACCTGCCACAGCTGCCGGCGCAAACGTTCCACAGCCCTTTCGCATCTCGAACCGACAGCCCAACCCAGACGAGTCTGTTGGTTTTGCCGACTCGACCGACTTATCCGACTTGCTCGCGGCAGGCCACTTCCGTGCAGCCGCCATCGTCGCCGCACGTCAGCTCGTCGCCATTCCCGATCCGACTGACTACGCCCGCATATTTTCCCTCCTCTACACCCGCCTGGCATGTTTGCTTCTGATCGACGCGACATCACTGGCCGCCCAAGAAGCCAAGGCGCTGGAAGACCTTAACAGTCCCTTCTACCGCGGCGAACTCGACCCAAACGACCCCTCGGGTCTGCCACCGCACCTGGTACCATGGGAGCTGCGTGTTCTGCATGTCCGCCTACAAGCCCTCGGCTTCGGCGACCCCCGCCGCGCCGTCATGAGCTACTACGAGCTGGCGCGCGAGGCACGTGTGCGCATTGCCGCTGCCTTGGCCACACATGACAACTCGGCGCGCGAGCTCTGGAAGGCCCGTCTGTCGGAGCTCGGTATTCAGGTCGTAGGTGCGCTCCTCGAAATGGACGACATGGCCGGTGCGGCGGCTCATCTTTCCAACATGTCGTCATCCTCCTCCTCCTCCTCTTCTCCCTCGTCAACGACGACACTCTCCTCCCGCCGCATCGACATGGCCAAGGCGCTGCTATGGCTGCAGCTGGGTGATGTCGATGAAGCACGGGCGGCGATGGAACAAAGTAGCTCTTCAACAAAGGAGGACGACTCGCCCTTCGCTTCCAACAAATCTGGAGAATCCGGCGACCTCGCACCCCGTGTCGTGTCGACCCTCTGTGACATGGCCGACGGCGAGTACAAGACGGCGCTCGAGGCCTGGCGCGCCCTTCGCGAAGACGCGCCGGACGACGAGATGATTGGCGTCAATCTGGCCGTCTGTCTGTTGTATGTCGGCCAGATGCAGGAGGGCCGCACAGTGCTCGAGGGTCTGGTCGACGCGGGCTACTCGTCGCATACTCTGCTCTTCAACCTATCCACCATGTATGAGCTTTGCACCGACCGGGCCAAGGCCATGAAGCTGAACCTGGCGCAGCGCGTGGCGGACCAGACGCCGGCCGAAGGGCAAGGCTGGGAGAAGACAAACGCGGACTTCAAGCTGTAGCAAACATCAGACTAGAAAAAAAATGCCAATGTATTTGTTGTGTATATAAAGCGCCCAAAAGTGACAAAAGAAATAGTACAGTCATAGTACAAGTCGCGTCGACACCCTCATCCAATATTATGTGTCCTCCTTTTTCAGTAATTCGCCCCTCTCGTAGCCGTTCTCTTACACCTTCATCCACAGCTTCACGACACCCGTCACGTACTCGGCAATGTCCGACGCGCTCATCTTGGAGTCGCCGTACACGCGGTCCACGAAAGTAATGGGCACCTCGGCAATCGTGTAGCCCATCGCCTTGGCAGTCACCGCCAGCGCCATCTGCATGCCGAAGCCGCGCACATCCGTGCTCTCAAACAGCTTCTCCAGGACCGATCGCTTGTACAGACGGAACGAGCCCGTCAGGTCCGACACACCGGGGCGCAGCACGGTATCGGCAAAGATGTTGGCACCCTTGCTCGTGAGACGGCGGCGCAGGTCCCAGCCGTGCACGCCACCACCAGGCGCATAACGCGTGCCCGTGACAATGTCGTAGTCAGCCTTGGCCTGGAGGGCAATCATCTGCGGGATGAACTTGGGGTGGTGCGAAAAGTCGGCGTCCATGATGATGATAAAGTTGCCCTTGGCAAACTGGAGGCCGTGGACGTAGGCAGTGCCAAGACCGAGCTTGCCCGTGCGGGTCTTGAGGACGACGTGCGGCGCGTAGACCTTGACCAGCTGCTTGGCGACCTCCTGGGTGCCGTCGGGGGAGCCGTCGTCGACAATGATGAGTTCCCAGTCGATGTTCCTGCACAAGGCGCATGTTAGTTGTGTTCAACCTTGCTCTATCAATCTTCTCCGCCCAAAAACGACTCACTCCTGAGTAAAAGTCCGGTTCAGCAACCAGGCGACAACGGGCAGGTTCTGGCGCTCGTTGAACGTCGGCAGAATCACCGAGTACTTGTTCTTGTTCTTTGCAGCAGGCGCCATTGTGAAGGAGGGATGGAGGTGGTCGGGTGGTGGTTGGTGAAAATATTAGACGGTTGTTGACAAAACGATCGGCAAAGGAGTGTGAGAATCGAAAAGTCGAGAAACGTCAGAGATCGTGGGATAAAGAAGAGGGAAGGAGCGATCAAAAGCTAATCTCGCGATGTGCAGGGTGTGGTGGTGCAGGTCGGGAAGGTCATGCAGTGTGGACAGCTGTTCCCCTTTTTTTGGGTCCTTGGCCAGGGTATTACTGTGTGGTGGTGTTGGAGCTGAACGGTCGCGGCGCGCGCCAGCAAAGCTAGGCCGCCGCAGGCGGGCTTTCTTCGACGCGTTAGGAACAAGCTCCAGCGCTCTCTCCAGGACGTGTCTCTTATCGTTATCGCAATATTGAAATTGTTCTGGGCCTTTGGCCAAATCACTTTTGCGTGCCGATCATGTGACACTGTTTGAGCCGTTTCTGCTGAGTGTTCCCCCCCAGACTCTTGAGCCAGGGATCGATCCTGATGCAATCCATCGGGCCTTGCAGCTACGATTCCACACCTAGCGTTATTGGCATCCAAGTAAGAGCTCTAAAAGGTTTGAAAGTAGTAAAGTAATGCAGCTCACGCCCGGATCTTGCGGGAAGAGGACGTGAGGCTCGTTTTTTATTATAAACAGCTATCCAAAACCCAGCCCCTTCTCGTTTCTAAAAGTTTTGCTAAAAGGTTTCCTGATGAGAATTAAAAAAAACATATAAAGATGTTCGTTTCATGCCGACCAAAAACAAAATCGACGACGAAAGCCAGTCTATGATCCGAATCGACGGAGTAGTTGTTCGCTCCTGCGCCTAAAACGCCTTTGCGGTCAAGGTATGTGTGTATCCAAAAACGAAGCAAAGCAAAGCAAAAATAAAAGCAATACGCCAAAAAGAGGAAAGAAAGGGAAAAGGAAATACAAAAACGCGCGTGGTATAATGTTGGTGGGGAAAACGACAACAAAAAGCAGGCATCAAGACGAGCACATCACCGGCAGCGAATTGGTGCACAGACAACGCAACACACCACGGCAGCTCTACTTCTTGCCGGCCTCGAGATCGGAGTTGTGGTGGTCCTTCTCCTTCGGCTTCTTGCCCTTGAGGTTGTTGTAGTGGTAGATGCCCAGCTCACGGTCATGAGCCAGCTTGGCGCGGTCCTCGTCAGTCAGCGGCACGCCCTCAATCCCCTTGACCCGCTTGCCTTCGACAAACATGCCCAAGCCACCGGCAGCGCCAGCACAGCAGCCGAGAGCAACAAACAGACCCGTCGACCACGAAGGCCGATCGTACCGGTTCATGCCCCACATGAAGCCAGCAAGGATCGCCTGCAAAAAGGTATTGGCAATGTTCATGCCCAGCACAAACACAATGGCCCAGTGGCGCGTAGGCGGTGCACGCTCACCTGTCAGTGGCTTGTCGGGGATCTTGGACTCGGGGAAGGGGATGGCGCTGCAGGGTGTCTCGGCAGGCACGTTGCCTGGTCCAGTGGTGATGGGCAGGTCCTCTGAACCGGGCAGACGCAGCCAGCCGCGATGGACACCTGCCAGACGACGGATTCCCTTCTCGTTCTTGCCGATGCGCCACTGCAAGTAGTAGTACATGTCGCGGAAGCGCCAGGGAGCGAGGCCAAAGCCGGTGACACAGAAGAGGCCGTTCAGAATCTGGGAGTCGGTCTCGATCCATTTGCGGCGCGGCGAGTTGATGTCGTTGCAGGTCGGGTGGCACATGGCCGGGCTGGCATTGCACAGAAGCAAGAACAGCATACCACCCCAGGCCACAATGTTGAGGCCATAAAGCACAACGAAGAAGCCGAGTGGTGTCTTTGAGTACTGCCAAAAGGCAATGGCACCGTGGCGGAAGGACGCGCCTTTGGAGTACTTGGGCGGGAAGTGGTAGCCATTGTCATAGTCGTTGTACAAGTCGGCATCGGCAAGGACATTGGCGGGCGCAGAGTTGCCGTGCCCAGCGACACCATTTCGATGAGGTGCTCCATCGGCCGACAGTTCGGTTCCTGCTGCTGACATTGTTGGGTGGACAGCAGCATTGGGAGCGGCACCCTCCTTTTGGTGCTTCGCGTCTTCTGTGGCTGCGTTGGCGCCATATGTTCCAAAGGGGTTATTGTTGTTGACGTCGACGTTGTTGATGCCATTTGCGTATGAGGCAGAGAAGTGTTTCTGTTCATCGAGCGTCTCGAGGGTACCGTCGCCTCCCTTCGATGGTGTCCTTTGGTTTTGCAGAGGCCTGTTGCGCTCATCGGGATCGCTGGTGGTCGACGAACGAGTGCGCGCAGTGCTGGACCGCGAGCGCGCCGCCGTCATCACGGTCGACGTCATGTCTGCAGTGGCGGCCATGAAACCCGGCGGCAGGTTGGACTCCTGAAAGCTCTTGGACAACCTACGCGGGATGCTGTCGGAGGAACGCTGGTTCGGGTTGCTGTTGAGGGCGGCGATAGACTCGCGTCTTTCGCGGCCGACAGTGTTACGGCGGTCGCTGAAGATTGGCTCGTCGGCGGGAGATGAAGGGGAGGATGGTTCGTTTGTGTTTGTGTTTTTGTTGGAGCTGGTGCCTTTGGAGTAGTCAATGTTGCCAAAAGAGCCAAAGTTGTTGTTGCTCTGGTCGGCGGACACGGTGCTCATTTCAATACCTGGCGAGACGGTCGCAGCAGGGAAGGGCTCCAAGGGGGAGCTTGGCTCGGTTGGTTGCCCCATGATGGTCATCACTCTAAAGGAAAAAGAGGAGGTGTAATGATGCGCGCATTGGGGGGACGGACCACAGACAGGGGAGGGCTTTTGTGCGTGGTGGCGAGAATAAGAAAAGAAAAATCGGCACTTTTTCAGTGGGAAAGCCAATCCGGTTAGGCAAAGGGTGCTCGATCAATTCGACGGAAGGACAAGATAAACAGCCCGTGACGCAATCAACAAACAATTGCTTGGATTGTGGCTCAAAGTGGTGACCAGCCGCACAAAAAACAGGGCAGCCGAAGAGGGCGAAACACAGGGCGATCTGTGGTTGCAACGGGAGGACTGCAGCGAACACAGCGACACAGAAAGCGAGATACAGGAGGGCGGGAAAAATGAGGAAAGGCCAAGGAAGACAGACAAGTAATGGAGGTTTGCAAGATTGAAATGGCAATTGGCAGATTGCAAGATTGGGAAACTGGGACAATATGCGTTCCAGGCGATTAAGGTTATGGGCGGCTGGGCGGGCAAGGCAGGAGGAGGAGATTAGAGAGGGCTGATAAGGGCAGAGAAGAGCAGGAAAGAGATGAAAAGGGAAAGAACGAGTTGCGTCAGTGGATGCACGGGGAAGCGACGATAGGGTCTCGACCAGTCCACACAGGCACGGGATGACGGGGCATTCAAAGAGAGCGGCCAAAGCGGAGCCGGTGGAGGACAGAGGACAAGACCAGGCGAAGGAAACTGCGATCGATATTCGATGTGCGAGGCTGCCACAAAAGGAACAAAAGCACGGAGGGAATACAGTGAGCGACCTGCCGACTTCGTATATCGGAAAGAGGAGAAATAACAGATTTAACAGGAAGGAGCGAAGAAGGGGCGTAAAAGGCACAGTAAAAGTCGAAAATGCGAGAGAAAACGAAAACGAAAATGCGAAAAACGAGATCGACCGCGGAGAGCAACGTAAGACCGAGCCCGTTTGCGTGCACTGTTGTGCATGTCCCTTTGTTCGTCACCCTCCCCCAAGCCACTGGAACCTCACCAGTGCTGCCTTGCATCGCCCATTTTGGCTGTGTTTTCCTATCTTCATGTGTTGTTGTTGTGGAGGCTATGTGGAGTCTAGGGTACATCGGCTAGCACAGCTGCTTGAAGCAGCGGGATTCCCTTTTGTTGGCCGTATGGCCAAGTGGTAGCCTCCATGCGTTAGTTGTTCATGTGTGGTTCAATCATGCCTGCGGCGTATATTTACGCACTACGACAGCGCTAAAGTCCCGCTAGGTACCTGGCAAAAGGACCTGGCAGCAGCGACAGCGAGGGGACCGAAGGAAACCAAGGGGGAACTCGAGGGGACTTTGCCGCTGGTTCCAGGGGCACAGCGTGAAATTTTTAGCAGTTTTAGCACTCCCACAAAATCCTACCGCGCCTGAAATAGCGCTGGGACGTTCCTCGGCAGCCGCTGACCAGTCTGGCACCAGCGCGGATGGGCAAGCCAATCTGGGTTTAGTGGCCTCGGGAAACCCGCTGAAAACCTGAAAAACTGAAAAACGAGGGACTCTGGCAGTTGCAGTTGGTTCAAGCTGGATAATATGGGGCAAGGGGCGAAAAGGGAAGGAGAAAAATGAATGAATGAAAGAAAAGCAGAAAAAGAAGAAAGGAACCACGAAAGAAGGGATAAAGCCGAGGGACACAGCTAACAGAACCTACAACTAGCAGTATACGGTAAGAAAGTGCAGATAAACATCACATCCTGCACCCCAACACATGTTACCCCAGATGTCAATGGACCCTGTTCAATCATCACAAATGCTGTCATATCACTTTGTTGGCAGCCATTGCTGTCAGCGTGACACGGTATGAGACAGCGCACACCTCGAAAGTACGGACCGTTGCAGGAGCTCCAAGATCAGGCAGTTTTCTTGCCAGCGGCCAGCCGTAACAGTGTGCACAAAATTTAAGCGAGTTGACGTCAGCCAGAGATATCCATCGGCCAGAATCAATGACACCGAATTATGTTGTGTTCAATGAGGAGCTCCTTATTTGGTGCAATACTGGGTAATCGCAAGAAGTGGACTCTTTGGACTTGGTCAAAGGCTGAATGTGCAAGGTGTGGATGGAAAAGGCTGAGCCAATCGCATATCAGCCGGCGAAGTAAGATGCAGTACGTCATCAACACAACCACGTGTGGCTCAGTTACGGTAACCAACAACACTCTTAGGTAACAACAAGAAAGGAATTGCGTTTTATGATTGATTACCGTTGACCAAATGGTCGAATTTGCAAAGCACTAAACATTCTTTAAAATGATAAGTCGATAAGATGAAAGGTCAACAAGACAAAAAGGTCAAAATATCAATGTATCAAATAATATTTATGTATCACGTAGTTTTCACGACTTCCCATATTAGCTATTCCATGTTTTTGCACAGCTGGCCATTTGGTCGACCGTATTTGATAGGATACATACTCACATAATAGTATCTGGGACAAGATTGTATCATAACGTATTTTGAGATTCAAAGACACTGACTTTTGTCTAGAGAAATGCCTACTGGAAAAAAGAAAGAAAGAAAAAAGGAGATGAACAAGAAGATATCAAAGTGAGCCAGCCACTTTGTATTACGGATTACTGTACGTCCTACGTCTGCGTGTAAGTTGCTTTTTACGGCAGCCTACTATTACACCTATGTAGCCGCCTCCAGAAGCTTCTAAACATTCTGGAGGTCGTGCTTCTTCATCCAATTACGGCCCATCTCGGCCTCGACCTCGGCGTAGAGACGCAGGCATTCCGCCTTCTCTGCGTCTGGTGTCAGAGCAGAGTCGTGGCCCCGACGGAGACGAGCGCCCCCTGCCGCATTGGACAGAATAAATTTCGTCTCCTCGTCGATGCCGGTAAGAAAATCCATGACATTGGTCATCTCCGCCAACTCTTCGGCACTCGTCGCGATGAGCTGGCTGATGTGGGCGCGCACCACCTTCATCTCGGGCACGTTAAATTCCATGGTTATAGATGTAGATTGAGAATGTGAAAAAATAGACGACAAAGATGAACAATCTCCGAGGCCTACCAGCGAAGAATTAAAAAGTGGCAGAGAAGAACAGAGATAAAATCCCGTTTTACTTGATGCTTCCTGTTGGCTGGTGATGCTTGCTAGCTCTTTATTCAGGATACCAACATCAATTTAATGCTTGTCCTTGTCAGGTGATATTCAGTATCTTGCTCATTAGACAAAGGCGCAAGTTGTTTTTAGCGAGAACAAAGAAGGATCATAACTGAATAGTATTTCGAATTAAATCCATGATGAAAAAAAACATAGTAAGAAAATTGTAACATTAACCAAAACAGGTCCATTATTTTAGTTTATTTAAGGATGAACAACATGAATAACATCGCTTCATTTCGGGCTAGAGAAATCTGTCAGGAAAAGAAAGAGAAATGTCACAGGAGAATTGGACGAAGCGCATTGAATAGTATTGGGTATTATGTGTACTTAGTGCTCTTCCTCGAACAACTAGTGGGGCAACAAAGAGTAGAGTTCGCAACCCGCGCTAAGAAATTACGGTGCACACAGCTTTTTTGTTGTTGGACATCAGGGTTCATTCAACCTCCCATCTTTCACCACCCCTAGTATTATTTGACGACACAACGACTCTTGTTCCCGTCATGAACATTGTCGACGCAACAAAGGCGTCTGTGCCGGCTCCGGTAGCAACGGACCACAGCTTGGACCGCGACCTGGCCGAAATTGTACGCAACAACCTCGAGAACCAGCAGGACTGGACCGAGATACGTCTTCACGATGGCAGCGAAGATGACCAGAAGCACCCCCGCACACTGCTGTCTGGCCTGCCGCCCCGTCGCATGTACATCCACCCAGACGAGCAGATTGCCGTGATGCGCGCTGAGCGGGCACTGGGCCCCGGCGAACGCATCCCACAGCCGCCCGAGTACGAATGGATTCTGCCCGTGCATCTGGGAGAAACGCCGACGGTTGGCGATTTTGCGGCAATCTTCGACTCGATCAGTGCGTTGCCTCCCGGTGCGGTCGCTGCAGGAGTTGTTGACACTGCCTCATCTACCGACGTCAACGACTGGAAAGCATGGCGTGGATCACGGCGAGCAAAACGGCTGCTGCTGGCCGTCATCCAGGATGACTCGTCCATCGTCTACTATTTTATGCATGACGGCATTGTCAAGCCGAGACAGAATTGAGGCAACACAAAGAGATGGATTCAATACGATACAATGAAGAATGTCAATTTGGCAGCAACTACTCGATGGCTATTTTAGATTCCTTCGCCAGGAAATGATAAGCCTCCCTTTGAACAAGACTGCACGCTCTCGCGTGTCCACCTTCGGCTACACTATCGTGGTATGGCAGCTTTACGGAGTGAACACGACCTTCTGCACCTTCATTTTGTCAAACAGGTCGTAGCCCTCGACGGCCTCGGCCAGCGGCATGATCTTGTCAAACATGAAGCTGAACTTGTCCTGGTTCTTAGCCAGCACCTCGAGCGCGTCAGTGAAGATGGAGCGCACCGGGCAGCGGCCCATCTGGACACGGACGTTTTTGCTGCGTCTGTTAGTGGGAGGTTTCAAACTATCGACGACGAGATGGGATAGACTTACTTGTACGCCTCATTGCCGGTCCACGGGATCTGGAGAAAGAAGTGTTAGTGGCGGTCAACCTTCCTCGCCTCGCTCGTTATATCACTTCGCTCCCTTACACGACCTCGCTTCGCTAGATCGTGCTTGGTCGCTCAGTCGTTGACTTACCTCAGCGTTATGCACACCGATCGAGCTAATCACACCAAACGGCCGGATCAGGTCAAAGGCCGTCCGCAGCGCTGGGCTCAGACCGACGACCTCAATCACGGCATCGGCACCACGGCCCTCCGTCACCTCCTTCACGCGCTTCAGCATGCCCTCCTTGTCCTCCAAGAAGTTGAGCGGCTCAGCACCCAGCGACTTGGCCAGCTCCAGACGGCTCGGGACGCTGTCGACAGCAAACAGGTGCTTGGGCTTGTGCTCGAGCGCGGCGACAATGGCGCACAGGCCGACAGGACCACAGCCGACAACGACGACAGTGGCGTCCGAGGGCTTGACGTTGGGACCCAGCAGACGGAACGCGTTGCGGGCACCAAAGTAGCCTGTGGGGAAGATGTCGGCCATGAGCACCAGGGCCTTGTTGTCGACATGTGCAGGGGCCGTGACGACAGTGCCGTCGGCGTGGGGGATGCGGACAAACTCGGCCTGGCCGCCGTCAAGCTTGGGGCAGCCAAACAACAAGCACTCGGTGCAGCGCGACGACATTTCGTTCTTGCAGTAGAAGCACTCGCTGCAGGAGACAGTGAATGGCGAGACAACCTTGTCGCCGACCTCGACGGACTTGACGGCCGAGCCCTTCTCGGTCACGACGCCGACAAACTCATGGCCCATGATGAAGCCTGTGTCGGACGGCTGGTGGCCACGGAAGACATGGAGTTCACTGGATGGTCAGTAGGAGGACACAGCAAACCGGCATCTTGAATGCGAAGACAACATACGATCCGCAGAGCGCCGAGGCCTGCACTTTGACAATGACGTCATGGTCGTTCTGGACTGTGAGGCGACAAAGCTGTTAGAATGGAGATGGACTCGATAAAACGATAAAAGACATCACAGCAAACATCATCACAAAGCTCGATGCGAACAATGCGTGATGCCTCCTCTTTTTCCGCGCCGTGTCGGCGAAACGGAAGTTCAGAAGATGGGGTACGGCGGTGGCTTCTGCTTCTCCAACTTACGCTGCGGTACCGGCCGGTCCTGGATCGAGACCTTGCCGGGTCCGTCAAAGACGACGGCCTTCATAGTTGCAGACATTCTGGAGGTAGTTTGCTGGTAATCTGAGTAATTCGGTAGATGTTGAGCTTGAATGGAGAAGTGTTTTTTGCTGCCGTGATTGTGGTCAGATGCAATGTCCTGATTTCTTGTCTTTGCAGTTGCGTTGTGGTTCGGCCTTTTTGTCCTTTCCCCTCATTTTTACTCCTTCACTCGCGCGGGAATGTCACTTCGATCTGCAATTGCAGCGGCGCCTCGGAACCTGTTCGCGGCTGGACGCGGTTCCCGAATTTTTACTGTATCTTTTACTGTACTCGCCGTACAATTTTAGTCGAGTGACCTGACTGTTTCTCCCTTTTTTTGCGGAGAGAAGCGTGGCCAAGTGAGGAGACAAGCAGAGCTTCCTCAAGCTTTCCCCTCCTTCACGTCTAATTCCCTCCAACAAAACAACAGCGGCAATCCCTTTTCGGAATTAGTGTCCGGCTCTCAGAAGAGGGGCAGCTCTTGTTGCGCGGGCCTAAGGGTGAGAAAGCGCATGTCTAAACGCCAATGAAGACGCCGATATGGGTCTTTTTATGTCGTTTGATCGGGGAACAGATAAAAAGTTTGCCGCGATGTTGCTGGCAATGCCTACTCGGTCTAGAACGAGTATCACGATGCGATGCAAGCGATTTGATATAAAATTTCTGTTAGGGAAGGCACGCACGGGAAAGCTTAGCTTAGTCAAGCTCCGGCACAACAGGGAAGGCGCAACCGCAAGATCAACCAGCACCTGCCCCTTTTCGGCCCCAGGCTCCGGGATGCAGGAGTGCACCCGGTGTTCGCCTAACAATTTTTTTGGAGGAAGGAACACAAAGCCGGGAATGGGAAAGAGCTCATAGGCAAGAGAAGGGAACGAGTGAGGAGCTAAATGTGCATAAAAGGCTGCCCACCCGGCCAGTTTTCGAGGTTGAACTCTGTCTCTCTGTTCGAGCTCTCTGACACAAGGTGAACTTCAAACTGCACTTTTTCGTACCTTTTACACGTTTGGGATTTTCTGCACCTTTGCCTGGCCATTCGTCGCGCGACGCGGGGCGAAACAACCACAACATGCATCCAAGAACGAGCTAAGAAAGATTAGCAGAACGGGCTGCTTCTTCGTCACTTCTTACTTGCACGGGAGTACAGAAACACAGAAACACGAGCACAACGGCAGACCTCCGAGGTCGTACGGCGTACATGGATGATGCAGAAACAAAAAAGAGGCAGAAGAAACAAAAAAAAAGATTACTATCATTAAGGATCTAGTCTAAGGCCCAGATGCCAGAACGGAGGCTCATAAGAGGCTCATAGAGGCTCTTGTTGGAGCTCCTGCATGACCAACACGCATCTGCACCAAAGCACCAAAGCACAAGACGCAGAGCCGCTGCCAGACACACCTGAGACGCCCTGCCGTGCCTCGGCGGGGAAAAGTGGAGACAGAAACGTGCTAGAAGTTTGCAAAGTGCAGCAGTTTCTCTCCTGAGGCTCTCCTGAGGCTCTCTGGGCGGAAGGTGCAAATGTGCCGTGGTGCCCGGCCTGCCTTGGTAGTGGTGCTCCCATCTGAAGTCGTATCAGAGGTCACAGTGGGTCACCACTTGAATGCACTGGAAAACGACAAAGCAACAACATCCCTGCTTTTTCCACTGGGAGGCAGCCCGCGTCAACTCCACGGCAATCAACAATACCAACAGTGCATGCTTGCTTTTGGCTGTCTCTCTCATCTCTGTTCCTCATCTCATGGCTTTTCTTCTCGTCAAAAAGGAGGCAAAAAACCATCTTCAAGTACTACCATATGAAAAAGCCATAAAAAGGACGCGTAAGGCTCTGGCTCCGCAGTTTGCCAAGAACGTTCATTCGGTTTAGTTTCAGGTCGCCTTGTGCCAGTTTGGCAAGGTTATGGGCGAAGAAGAGGAGCTTGGGGGTCGTTTTTTCTGCACAAGTTTATTTGGTGGCGTTTTTATTTCGACTAAGACCTGTTCGTATGGGCAAATTGCAAATGCAAGTTGACAAGGGCAGAACAGAACAATGAACTTGACAGACGGAACAGACCCAAGACGGTCTGCGTCGTAGGCGAGAAAGCAAGCATGGAGGTCAAGAAATTGAGAAACAGGGAAACACGGAATTATAGAGCCTAAGGCGAGGCCCAACGACAGACACGATAGACGAGACGTGATAAAGATTGTCGTCTCGCGCATCAATATCTCCAAGGGCTGAAATACTTCGCACTGAATACAACACTGCAAAACTGCAAAAGGGGCAACCATGCAATGCACTGGGCGTATGAGCCTCGTATCGAGCTTGTGGCGTTGGGCTGTACGGCTGCTGTTGGACCGTTGTTCTCGCTATCGCTTTATTGACTGCCGAGTGTTCGTATGCCTGACCTTCCATCCTTCATTTTGTTCTCCCTATGGACGACAAGAATGGTATCGACAGCAAGGCAAAGCTGTGGCTCAGAACAACACTCGTAAACACGAGATGTGCTCCGCGGAGGTCGTCTCAAAGTCATCACCATCCCCCCTTTTCCAGGATGTGAGATATCTCACCCTGGCTTTCCCTGTTATTCCCATCTTACCGTGTCTACGATGTATGAGTAATTGCACATCATGTCACTCTCATTGCGATTTTTTTGTACCTTCATATATCCTGGCTCCCTGGCTGTTTGTTTCATATTTCAAGAAAGAGCGGCGGTCGAGGTCGATATTCCGTCAATACTACCAATCTATGAAAACAAATAGAAAATGAAAAACGAGATATTTGAACCGCCCATTCTTCAGCCCGCAATATAATACAAGTCAAAGATTGAGAAGACAAAACAAACTCCACTCTATTTTATCTTTAATTGCGCTTCTCAACAACACGTTCTTTGCGGTTCAGCTAAATAGCATCAGACAACAGCTGCCGTTGTTTCGTTTCTCCGTTCTTGGCGCTCTTGGCGGCTGAACGCTTAATTCCTTGATGCATTCCGCTTTACAAAAAATAAAGTACTTTCTTCTCTTGCTCACATCCACATCGTATCGATCGCGATCGATACGAAAAGCCTGTCAAAAATGGGCCCAAGAAACCCTTGTCAGCCCTTGCCAATTTGCGTGGGACGGGGACTAGCCTGGGCTGAAATGGTAAGGCCTCAAGTGCTCTGCAAGGCCTGGGTATGGTCTGGGTGAGCAGTGAGCACCTTGTCCTGGTATCGCCAAACAACTTTGAGTTTTGATTACTTTTCAAGACACACAGACATTCTAAGGGTGAGAATGTGTCCCGATTCTAAGAAATGAGGCAAGAAAAGACGAGAGACAGACTGCCGATAAACGAGTGACAGTACTCTGTACAGAAAAACGAGTTGCTCACTTCCTCGTGTTCGCTTGAATTCCATCTCATAATCTCTCACCCACCAGCGGCGGCCCCGTATTGATGACCGTTTTGTACGAAGTATGTCCAGCGTCGACGTCCTTTTTGGAGGTCCTCAACCTCGCCATAGCGTTCAAACCGTAGATCAGGGGTCCATTCTTGTTTGGATAGGGTACAAGGCCGAGCTACAGCAGCCAAGGCCCAGATGCAAACAAGTGTTTTTTTCCATTTGTTTGATGTGATGCATGGCCTTCGTTGAATTCCCAGAGAAAATCCCTGCCTGCAAGCAAGGTCGAGACGTTGATAGACCAGACCGTTTATGGCGCTGGTAAGCGAGAGCCGTCTGCACTTCACCCACACCTTTTTGTCTTTGTTCAACCAACGGTTGATTTCTTCTTTTTGCCAGGGCCCGGCTGGGCCAGGGCTTGTTTCTTTGGGCTGGTCTTGCTTTCTCTGGGCATCCTTGGGCATATTCTTGTGAGTTACCCTGCTGGACCATTATGTAAAATATGCAGCCGAAAAAACAATTGTACATCCGAAGGACACTGGAAGGAATCCTGCAAGTGTATTAGCAAGACGAATCCCAAAAATACCATTGCTTTTTCAGCCATCAGGACCCAGAAGGCAGAAGGGCGGTGTGTGGAAAAGGAAGACAAGGTAGCGATCCTTCCCTCAAACTAGGGGACTAAACACTTATAAAAAAGGCGTTACAGGTGGCTTGCATTTGGCCTTGACGGGGGTGGACAATGCGGCTCGTTTGGATGTATCTTGTTGTTCAGTACTTCGTAGTTTGGTGCAAGACACCATTAGCCTGCTTTTGCTTTCTTTTTTTTGAGCAGCTTGCACATTTGCCTCGCTTGTCTTGCCTGCCGCACGCCTCCTCTACTTATTGGGGGGCATGGGTTCATGGGTCGACGTGTAATGGATCGTGATGCACTTGCACCTGATGATGTACACCCTGGTCGGATTTCTCCAGCAGCCATGTGAACATAGCAGTAAGAAGCTTAAAAATCAGAAGCAAATGCACGAGGAAGACATGGAAACTTCCGTCTCTACGACGTACATCCCTGGGTACTCCTCGGTATGATGCTTGTCGTTTCTTTTGTATCTTCCATGTCGTACTGGTCAGATTCCACGGGATAAAGAAACGAAGATGAGCTAGGTTTACAAGGAAAATAAAATAAAAAGAGAAACTAAAAAGGGAGATGGGGGTGGAGGTGGATCCCCGGGCTCAAAAGGCAATTCAACATGGCCGTTTCGCTAATTCGGCGTTTGATGCAAGTCGGAGGTCGAAAAATTCTCTTGAAATCAAATCTTCGGTTTTCTTTTCCTTTGCCGATGCAAGCACAAGTTCTGGAAATACTTACAAATTTCAGATTTTCTGTTTAGCAAAATATGGGCTACAAGACCCGGCTTGGTTAATATGTTGATGGCTCTGCCCCTCTCTAATACTTTACACAACGGCAGATATGAGCCTCGCGTTGCAAAACATGTGATTTCTGTACCGCCCTGTGCCTTATGTTGATTTAATACCTGCCTTGTGCCTCTTTCTGCTTGGCTTGTGCCTCATTTCCGCTCATTTTTCACATTGATGCTCTCGCAGCCTTGTCGATGCCGACTGCAGTTGCCAATCACCCCATGTTGCCAGCCGGCCCCTCACTTTTCTGCACCGTGGCGGATCCACCATCAGTCCAGCCAAGCCGAGCCCAACACACAGACACACAAAATACATCAACGCAATACGTCGTAAGTACTTTGTCGTTTCTCGCCCTGCTAGCCCTAACAGGAACCTGCCACAGAAGGATGGAAGAAGACGAAAAACATGTACGAAGTATGTGGAAAAGAACAAAAAGGATTAAAACTTGGGAACAAGTACGACGTACCAGCGGTGACGAACCAAAGACTGCGCTGTTTTCCCCATTTTTTAAGAATGTATTTGTCGTCGTTCTTTTTTTTTCGTTTGGCCCTTTGCCTTTTCCTCTTCCACCGTCTTTCTGCCGCACACAATCCTGCCGCACTTCGTGCGGCTCCTCAACTCTCCATCTGATATCTGCATGGGGGAACCGGACTGCGGCGGCGCGCGAACGCCATCCTCCAAACGGCAACGGCGCGCTGGCGTTAAGTGGATGCGGCCGGGTAGTTTGTGGTAGGTTGGGGCACGTCTTTCAGTTGCTAATCAATTTTTTTGATCGATGCTTTGCTCACTCGATTTTGTCCTCTTCACCACGAGATTTTGTCATTTTGGCGTTGTCCCTTCGAGTCTGGCGCCAAACGCCAATACCGGCCGCCCGCCACGACGTCTCTACCGATCCCAAAACGTTCAATCATGGGGGTAAAATGGGTCGGTGAATGTGGTGGAGTGGGGTTTTGACCTTTTGTGTCTCCATCGTTAGTTTTCTTGCCGTTAGTTTTTCCTGTCTTTGGTTTGGCTGGCATGCTTTTTTGACATGCTTTCACTTGGCTCGTCTCTGCCTTTTCAATTTATGCCTCCCCGATTAGCCTGTCCCGCGAGACGGAACAAAATCCGCTTGCCCCAGCAGTTGAGTTTTTCGTCTTGTTACTTTTTCGGTTATTTTTCTTCTTTTCTTCTTTTCTTCTTTTCTTTTCCCTGTTTTCATCTGCCGTCTGGACGGTGTGTACCATCTGTGCCACGCAACGCCCTCCGTCGCGCCTTCCCCTCCCGGGCCTCTTAGGCTTTCGTCGGCTGTTTTGAGGATCTCGTTTTCTACTTTCGTGTTCGTTCTTCACGAAAAGAAAAAGAAAAACTTTAACAGACGAACGCGAAAAGCGAAAGGCGAAATTTCGACAAAGTCTTGAATGCAGTGCACAGACGTCTGCTCATGTCCGAGGCCAAGAAGGCCAAAGTCCGTATTCGTGCATAACAAACACCGTTGACGAGACGAGACGGGGAGCCGCGCCTCTGTGTATTCATCTAGATACCTTTGAGCACTACTTTTCGAATGTTGGATGTCGCTGGCATCGTTCGTTCCTGCCTCGTTTGGACATCTCTTCAACTCCTTATTATTTTGTATTGACGGGCAGCTCCGTCTTATCAGGAAGTGACGGTAGGCTTGCTCTTGCCTTGTCTGGCCCTTTCCCACGAGCAAAATGGCACTACGCCCTGTTGCATTAAGCATCTGACTGCAGATTTGTAAGCGCCTTTATTTTAGTGATATTTTTGAGCACGTCCTATTCCTTCGTCGTAGCATTTCCTCCATGTCTCCAGTCTCCCAGATGAACATTTAATCAGGAGCCATAGTGTTTCCCCAAGAAGCAAGAAAACCCGCCTGCAACGATGATATCTGACACTCCTTGGCTTGCGGATTCACGCTAGTGGATCACACTTGCTTTCTTTCTTGTTCCTTCGCTTTTTGCTTCTAAATTGGCAGGGGATGGCTGTTCTTTCCTTGCCTCGACGATGCGATTTCCAAACGGGAAAGACCTCGCAAATATATGAATCCCGTTCCGGCCGAGACGCGCACGGTCTGGACTAGTAAGCCGTAAGGATACAGCCTGCAATTTAGGTTGAATAGAATAGAATAGAAGATGAGATGGAAGAAGACAGGAATGTGTACGGTGTACGGAGTATTCCGTAAGAGTTAAAGAAATAAGATTCAGAAACAGAGTGTCTCACCAACGGCAGGAGCAGAGCATGTGGCTGGGAATCTCCGTCACCATCAGAATGGCAGGAACGGGAAACAGGCAGCAGGGAAAGAGCAACCGGCCTGCATCTGCGCCCCCTCTTTCTTGTTCATCCTCCTCCTTCCCTTTCCGCAACATCGTCTGGATGCAAAGCGGTAGGTCGACATGATTCTGAGGAACCCAGCGGGCCTCAACATGTTGCCCGCAGCTCACATCCCGCACTCCTGGCTTTCTCCGAACAGCCCCAAGTTCAAATCATCCGCCCCGCCCCTCAGGCTTCCTTCGCCCGACAGCTCCCGCAGTTGGTGTGGGCGGTGGTGGTGTGTGTGGTCCGTTGTCAATTTTGTGCCAACAGACGACAGACGGTGACACCCAACTTGAGCAAGCTTCTCAATGTACAAACTCCAACCGGGCGGCTCAGCGAGCCCTTTCTTCCTTCCTGTGTTTTCTGCTTTCTTTCTGTCTTTATTTCGAAGAACTTTCCGCTCCACTTTTGTCCTTTGAGCCCCAGATCCAGACCCGCTTTCGATGTTCTTTTAGGGTTTTTTTTTTGGCGACGCTCACCTCGATGGAGACTCAAGGTCGAACCTCGCGATCCACAGTATGAAGTATTTGTGTTGATGGGCTTTCGTTTCGTTCCACTGATACTGAGCGGGCCCATCCTTCAACAAACATACCCCTACCGTTCCAAGCCGCGACTCCCCATCCTCACCACCCCTGCTGTTTTGGCTTGCCGACCCTTTTTTTTGGTCCGCTCTTTTGAAAGAGCCTCTTTTGCCTCTTGGCCTCTGTCTGCCTTTCGTTCTGCCCTGGCTGTTTCGTATCTTTTGCAACCCACTTGGGGCATTTGAGCCGCTTTGATACGCGTTCAAATACGTATGAGCATGTCAAGACGTTTTGATGACAAGATTTTGACACTCTCGTCTCATTCAAACTTGTACATCATTTCTTGTTTTCAATCATCTTTCTGCGGGTATCTGGCCTGGTCCCGCTGCCGTCACTTTGGGTTTCATGGCGCGGTCTTACCCTGTCAGCCCTGCACGTTGGGGAACTCTGCACATGAACCTGGTTGCGACTTAGACGCCATTTGTCTTTTTGATTGCAGTTTTGCCCTTTCGACCTTCCATTGACGGTTTGTCGCCAGCATTACGCCGTATAAAAATGCAACGCAGTGACAGATACGCAAGTGGAAATAAGAAACTGGAAAAATTATATCTCACTCTGCGTCGTAGATAGACATCAAACAAAAAGTGATCCCCAAGCATTGCTGATGCTTCCCCCTCTTTCTTCCTTTTCAACAAGTTACTTCAACCAGGCACCCATGCCACCCAGTTAGAAGATAAAAAGCGCGCCCGATTAAAACGGAGCACCCATGCAGAGCAGCGCAGCAGTGCAGGACGCAATCTTCTTTCTCTTTTATCTCTTTGGCTGGCCTGGGTCTTGTCTTATCCGTACCATTCTTATTTTTGGCTTGCAAACTCTTGTCTCCGCGCGTTGGTTTCTACCGCGTGCGTCACCAAGTCGGAAAGCGAATGACGAATCCCCGCAGGGCTGTGAAGCGCGCAAAAGCAGGGAGAGAGCAAGGCCCTGGACCTGGCCCAAGGCTTGGACCATGTAGGATTTTTCCGTCGTGAGATCTTCGCAAATAAGTTCTTAAATAAAACCGGCTGAGCATCTGTCCCCCTGGCCGGAGATGTTTGTTCGAAGCTATCAAGGTGAAGCGATAGGGAGAGCGCTTGAAGAAGAAATTCCGAGAGGAGACCATTGCCCACTTCGTCGTCGCCTTGCGAGGGTGCAATGTATTTGAGTTTTGTCTTTTCTTTGCAGTTAGGCATGATTTTTGTCCTGCACCTATTATTCGTCCACGACACCAAAAACGGAAAAGGAAAATGAGAACGCCTGCAGAATGCAGCATGAAGTGTTGACTGTAGTCTGCAGTATTGCAACGCATTTTTGCACTTTTACCGTCGCCTACGGAGAGTAGCTGCATGCTTGGAGGAGGTTGGGGGCCGTCTCGTTGGAAGCAATGCGGCCTTTAAACAAAAAAAAAGAGGCTGTAAATAGGAGGCTCTTTAAGAGGCTCTTTTCAACGGGCTTCTTGCATTTGTACGGGTGGCGGCATTTTTATTTGCACGTTTTGATTTTGCCTCTCTGCACGACACGCAGCAGTACGACGTACTTCGTATTTTTTACCCAAGGAGTAATGTATTGAAATAGATAGGCGCCGTACACAACAGCCGCCACGACAATATGTTGAAAAGGAAGAATCCTACTCCTACTCGACCGTTCCCCATGCCTTTCTTGTTGGCGACCCTGCATTTATGCGCACTCCAATCCATCCTTCTCGCACTCCTCCGGCTGAGCCTTCCCAGCCAACCATCGAACGTGCCTTTCGTATTTAATGCTGCAGTTGTCCATTGCGGAAGGCACAAAACAGCAACAACAAATTCCGGAAGAAATCATGAGAGGTTCTGTTTTGGCCTACGGAAGCAAATCCTTAATTCTTGTTCCTTGCTCCTAGTTCCTCCAAGCTGCCCCCCCATCTGCTCCCACTTCCTGGTCTGCGACCTCGTTCTTCTTGTACAGCCTTCTTGGATTTTATTTTAGTATCCTGCCACCAGTACGGAGTACTTGCACGATTTGCTCCGGTCGTCGTGTCTCGTACTCTGTACACAAAAGCGAAACATCTCATCATAGCCTCAACAGGGACTCGCTGTTTCGTTTTAGCGCAGGCTTTTGCAACTTGCGGCTCGCCAATGTAAATAATACGGAACAAAAATATCAAGTCTGGGCTTGCACCAAGATAATCCTGCAGTCCCGTCGCGCGCCGCCTGCAGCACTAGCCTCAACGCACAGAGACATTCAAAAGTCTGACGCCGTGAAGGCTGTGAGATGTCCTCACCGATCCGTGTTTTCTAGTCCTCGCTCTCGCGGCGGCTTTTTCGCTTTTTGTGTCTTTGACTCTTTTTGTTGCTCGCTTCTTCGTCCTCATTATCGTCTTTTTTTGTCTTTCATCTCCCAACGTTTTACGTTTTCCTCTTCTCTTCCGTCTTACGCAACCCACCCTACCGTTTCAGGCCGGATTCCACCCCTTTCTTTCACTTCCAGTCCTTCTTTTCTTACAGCCCAATCTTTATTTTTCTTGGACCTCCCAGGTGAACCGGTCTAGCTTGCAAGCCGTTTGCCATACTTGGCCTGGTCTGCTCATGGCCCATCATAGCCTCTCATGGCCAGTCTTTGTCAATTTCCCACGCCTTCCTGAACCACCCACACCCTTGCCATGCCATGCCCAGGCCAGCCCCGGGCCCAACCCAAAACCCCAGCTAGCCCGCCCTGGGGCTCTTGCTCTGCCCATTGCCGTCTCCGCCTCAAAAACGACACCAACCAGCGCACGCTACCCACCAGTTTTGCGCGACGCTACAGGATGACAGGCGGCGGGCCATTTTACCAGTTCTTCCAGTCTTTTCCTCAACAAAGATGTGGCACAGGCCCAATCCCTCCTATCCGTCCAATTTGTAAATTTGTAAGAACGAGGCCAAAAATAAGAATGCGTGGGCCGTGATCCCTCAGCAGCGTACCTTCCTCCACTGTGACCATTTCTTGCAACTTCCTTCGCTGTCGTAACCGTAACCTGGCCGTACTTTCCTCTCTTTGTTCTTCTCTCCACTTTTGCCTCGTTCGCTCCTTCCCTGTCGGTTCGCATTTTGTTCTGCTGCCAGGCTGTAGCCCTGGTTCCTCTGGTTCTTGTCTTGCTTGCCTCTTGCCTGGCCTGTTCAACTCCTATCCACTCAAAACCCACCCACGCCCTCTCCCACCTTGCAGCTTGCAGCTTGCAGTAGGCAGGCCCTCCGCTCTTTCAACATAAGCCTAGCGCCTCGAGGTCGCAAGGTTCCCCCTTCCACCTTCCCGCAGCGCTTCAACGTGTTGTGGAAAGAGCGGTTGCGCAGGGCTCATCAAGGAAGGGGCCAGAACTTGTGGTTGCAGCCCGCCTTTTTTATCACATCTTCAACAGCAAGCGACGGGAGCTGGACAGGGCTCAGGCACCACACCACACACTCTCACGCCTGTCGCTGATCTCTCTCCTGCCTCCCACCTTTGCGTATGATTTTTTTATTCTTTGGGTTGGATGCCGCATTTTGTATTCTCACCTCCTTTTTTTTTGCTCTTGCCTCGTAGAATCGTATCTCTGCCTCCTTCTTTCCCTTTTCATCAACCCCACACAAAGAAGGAAAGAGCAACTGACAGCCACCTTACGCCACTAAGTCAAGATCACGAGGCCCCTTTTTCTTGTGTTGAGCATCATTCTCACCTTTGCCTCACTTCTCCATCTTTGGCTCTTTGCTACTATCTTTTCCCTCGTTGCTCACCCACGCGGACACGCACCCCCGCTAGCCAAGCCCTCTTTGCGACGTACATCTACTTGTGCACTTTTCATGTCTTCGCCAACGTCTACTGTACTACCACATCCACGTCCACGTCCACGTCCACATCCGCTTCATTCACCGCCGCTGCCTCTTACGCAGACGCGTCAACAAGGGGCAGAGCACCAGGCTGCGTGTAAAACGGTCTTTGTGGTCCCTTTTGTGCTCATCCTCGGGACCTTGTGTCGTGTCGTCATCAGCCTCATCTTTTCCTCCTCCGCTCCACGTCGCCGCATCTCGCCCGAGTCATATCGACCGCCGCACACCGTCGCCAAAAATAGACAACCCTTGTGTATTTATGTGTTCTGTGCAGGAACTGACTGCTAGGTAAGAGACCGAACGAAACAGACGCCACGCAGGCATTCTCTTTTTTGACCGTACCGGGTACCAACAGGCAGGCGGCTTACCGACGAAACAAGAAACAAAACAAAACCACAAAACGCCACACAAACACACCTCACTGCACTCAACCACACAACATCCATCTGCCAAAATAAACAACCCGAGGAGACACGCAACGAACGAGAATCAAATCCGAACTCGGACCAGGCACAGAAACCGTCAAGTACGATACACCAGAGGACAACAGTCTCTTTTCTTTTTTTCTGGATCATTTTTCCGCCAGGCACAACAACCGCGGGTGTGCCTCGCAAACCCGCTTTTTGTCGACTTACCTGAGCTGCAACAACAAGGCCAAACGAAATAAAAAATAGACAAAAAGAAAACTACCCTTGACTCCAAGACCAGTGCCAGAAACAGCAAGAAAGAAACGGCCAGTGGAGGCTACGACATATCAAACCTAGCCCCGGCCTTGCCACGCGGCGGGGACAACAAATAACGCCTCAGGGACTTGGAGTCCTCACTAGACAAAACAGAAAAAGAGAAAAATAAAACAAGAGACGGACCCATCAACAGCAAATAAACGATCGATCTCCATCCGACGACCCTCAACAAAGAAAAGCTCCAAAAGGTTCCAGCCAAAAGGGGGCAATCAGGGACATAGCAATTCCCACGAACGAGCCAATCCAAGCTCTCGGCGCCTTCTTAGGTCTCTCCTCCCACCTTGTGTTTCCTGGGTCCTTGACTCCACGCCTCAACTGGTTCCCGTCTCGATCACTCATTCGCCTCTCCGACCAAGCTTCCAGCTACCTGCTGCTACCTCTCACGCCCGCTCCCGTCCGCTTACTTGTCCGCATTTTGCACTTTGTATCTTGCTGCTCTGTTTGTGCGTGCCTGTCAGCCAGTGCATGTAAGAGGGGAAAAGTGTGTGCCCTGTTTACTCGTTGGGCTCCTGTGCGCGCCGCATCGTTCACCACCCCTCCTCTCGTGTGCTCGGGTGTGCAAGTGTGCCCGTGTCTAGAGTCAATATAGCGGGAGCACTCGACGTGAGCTGCCGTTCAACAAAGGCAAAATATAACCGGACGGCACGCCAATCTGTGGGACAGCTGCAAAATTCGATCCAGTTGCATCTCGAATCTCTTGGGTGCTGTCTCGCCTTGTCAACTCCCGCCGTGTCCTGTGACCTCGCCTTGTCTTTCTGCCTCCTCCTCATACATTCCCTCCGACTCCACCTCGCCCTACCTAGCCTGCACCTCCCCTTCGTCTCTTTATCCCCTTCAACTCTTCAGCCGCTTGAACCCCCCTGTCAGTCTGTCATCTACCTGCACCTCACTCTTACTCGTTCGCTGCTCAGTACTCTTCTACCATCAAACATAACCTCACCCTCTGCCCCTCGTCTAACATCACCTGCCTGTCTTACTTGGACCGGTTGTTTCCCTCGCACAGCTTTATTGTTCGTCGACCTTTGCTCTCTTGCACTCCACTCATGGCGATCTGATGCCACCGAGGCCCACCCTCCCGTCACCTCTCTCCCTCTCGTCTTCCTCCGAAATCTATTCTCCTCTTTCCCTTGTCTTGGATCTTTTACTTCTTCCTTCTCCTCCCCTCCTTCTTTTCCCCGTCTTCTTTTATAATATCGAGCCCTCCCCTTTACCCAGCAGGGACGAGCACGGCCGGAAGATATGAATACGGTACACTCCACCAGTGCAACCCTTGCCTCCCTCAACTCAACAGACGGCTACGATTCCGATGGCATCGTTCCGCGGGAGAGCCCGCCCCTACAGCAAAAGACGCTGAAGCTGCGCATAACTCCTAGCCCCCCGCCCAAAGTGACTGAAGTTAGTCGTTCCTCTAAAGCCTCTTCCCCTTCCACATCCCGTCACCGTTCCTCTTCTAATCGTCGTCGCAAGGCCAAACCGTCACTCGGACAGACTGTGTTGCTGCAGTATATGGCAGGTGGGCGGAATCCTGATATTGCTCGTTTTGAAAGCGAACGTGTCCCTTCGGACGTTTCTGATAGCGAGGACGACGAGGACGATCTGGACAACAATATTGGCCGGACCCGCGAATCAACATCGGAATTTATAAACCACGATTCTGATAGCGACAAGGACAACGAGGAAAACGAGGGTGGCGCGGAAGAGGACGAGAGCCGAAGGCGCCGCAAAGACATATCTATTCAGAATCACAACCGTCTGTTTTTAGGAGAGGCAAGCCGACGAAAATCACCAAATTCAAACCCATCAAGGCCGGATCAGCAACAAAGGCCAATATACAGCGAAGGGCAGCGTGGACGGTCTCCTGGAAACAGCTCACGGCAACAAAACTCCAACAGCCAACCAAAATCCGACAACGGCGATGACGCCATGTCCTTGGACGAGCCAAGCCCACCGCCGCAGAGGCCACAGCAACAGCCACGATCGCAGGAACGGACTCACGATAGTGGCAAGGCACAGCAGCACGGCCATGATCATGAACGCCAAAAGACCCAATCAACAGAGGTCAGACTTCCGTCTGTGGATGTCAATCTCGCTGCTATCGCCCTGGCCGCAACCGGTATCGCAATACCAGGACATCGAGGGTCAGCAAAAAGTACAGAGGGCATGAGGGCCAGCAGCACGGGAGCCTACTCTACAAGCACAGCAACATCTCTCCGTGCCCCGTCCGAACTGCCGCCACCGCCCCAACGGTCACCAGGAGCTAAGAGGGATCACGATGGCGTCCTGAAGCCTATATCCATGGCACCCGGTTCACTCTCCTTAGACAGCAGTATATCATCTCCACAACCACACCATGGATGCCAGGCTGGCTCGATGGAAGCCCCAGGCAGCCGAAGCGGTAGTGGCCTTAGTCCAGAACAAATGCGCCGCCAATACTCTTCGTCGTCACAAAATGCCGTGCCCGCACATTCCCCTCGCCCCGGCAGTACAGCTTCATACCAGGACCAACAGTCGGACCAGTCCCAGTTATTAACACCAGCGTCTGCCATCACTCCCGGGGCCATGTCCGCTTCTTCGACCACCTTTCCTCCCATCATACCGAGAGACGATCGTTCGGTGGCCAGCAGCACCGGAGCAGCATCACTCGCCACACCCTCGTCAACACACTCTCCAAACGACTATCACTCGCCGTTCTCGCCGAGCGGCGCTGGTATAGCCGTTTCACCTGCGCAGGTCACGGCATTCTCACCCCGGAGCCAGGCCGATTTCCATCTTTCTCGACAATCGACCGGAAACTCCCTCCCTTCCCTACCTCCGATCCAGCCCTACAGTTCACCACGACACGACATCAACAACGCCGCTTCTCCCATGTCTGCGGGTACTCCGGCTGGTCACACTCCTAGTAACCATAGTAGTAACGGTAGCGTCGGTCAATCTCAACATAACCTCCTCCCTCCAATCCGCGAGCACCTTGCCGGTCCTCTCACCGAATCGAGCCCGACAGGCGGCGACGGCCGACGGGCACCACCCCCATTTCTGCCACCATCGACCGGATACACAAGGCTCCCGTCCATGCCCCATTCTCACCACTCGTCTCCGACTTCGCCTGGTGAGATGTTCCGGCGAAATAGCGACCTCGCGTCACCAAACAGTGCTCCTCAATACTATGCTCCGAGCGCCCCATCCAGCTATGGCGGAAGCCGGCGGGGCACGACCGATTATGGTGCAGACACTCCGACGTCAGAGCCTCACTATGGGACTCCCGGATCGACAGGCCGGCCCGCAGCATCTCCTGGGCGTTTGTTGAACCCGATAGCCGCTTCTCCGCTGCCAGGATCTATCGTTTTACCTCCCGTTAGACACGACAGCACACTGCGCCAGCAGCCGAGTTTTGAGTCGTTGACGAGCCACATGCAACCGCACTCACCCAATGGGCAGCAAATCCCACCGATGCAGCAGCAACACAAGCAAGGACACTTACTCCCGCCACCACCGCCCCCTCCGCAACACAACCAACAACAGCAGGCACCGCCGCAACAGTTACACACGACCGCTCAAGGCCCATATAAGTGCAACGTGCCAGGCTGCACAGCCGCGCCGTTCCCGACACAATACCTGTTGAACTCGCACGCCAACGTACACTCTTCTGAACGGCCGCACTACTGCCCTGTGCGAGGGTGCTCACGAAGCGAGGGCGGCAAGGGCTTCAAGCGCAAGAACGAGATGATTCGCCATGGTCTCGTTCACCAATCTCCGGGCTATGTGTGCCCGTTCTGTCCGGACCGCGAGCATAAGTACCCCCGTCCGGACAATCTACAGAGGTAAGCCGATACAAATGTGCGGTCCTTTCCCTCCTCTTCATTTTCTAACCTTTTCTTCTAGGCACGTCCGTGTTCACCACAAGGACCGAAACAAAGACGACCCGTTGCTGCGCGAAGTATTGGCCCAGCGCGCCGAGGGTCCCAGCCGTGGCCGTCGGCGTCGGCTATAATACGATTCAACAGGCAAAAAAAGAAAACAAAAAGAAAAAGAGAAACGAAAATAAAAACAGCATATACGTTCATCTGTTCCATGTTCATATATTAAGCCTAGATGATCAAATGTAATGGGATTTGATCTTTAGCAAAAGGGAAATAAATAAGGACGGCGGCGGTATATATGGGAGAGGAATATGGGTATTTTTGCAGCGTTTTGTCGTGCTTCCTTCAACTGCATACGATCTTCTTGTTTGGTTTATTTACATTTAACGACATACCCCTTTCTGTTTTCAGTTCATGTTTATTGCCTTAAAAATTACATTTACATTTCTGTTTGCTTAAACTTCAACAAAAAAAGAGAATGACATTTATCCGGCGCTTCCAGGTCAGCGACTGCAATTGCTCAAAAAAAAACGGTCTGAACAAATATTATTGAAACTCTATCATCCTAAGTTCCATTAAATCCCCCTTCAAAATTAATGTGTCCGCACTCCTCCACTAGAGACAATCGGGGATGATTCCAGTGGCAGGTTCTGCGCCAGCGTCACGGCTGCCGCAACGGTCCCTGAGGCGAGTCCCAGAGGCACGCACAGGTAGCCGAGTTCGTCGCGCTTGCCAGCGTGGTACAGAACAATCGAGCAGAGCGAGCCGGGGATGCCGATAGCGGCGGCGGTGATGATGATGGTTTGACGGATGAGTAAAAGCAGCGGTGAGTAGCCGTCGGACGATTCGTCAGAGGGCAGCAACGCGGCGGCGAGGAGGGCGATGATGACCACAACGGGGAGAAGGATGCGAGTCGGGTTGCTGGCTCCGTGATGGTGTTGTGCGCGGACAGCGGCCGCTTGCGCATAAGTGTGGAACGAAGTCATTGCGGTGGGTGGGCGAAGAACTGCAAGTGCAGAATGCAAGAGGTTTGCAAAGGGCAAAGGAGATGGCGGTCGCGATGTGAGTGAAGAAGAGGTGGTGAAGAAATAGGATGAAGACGTGTGAGGTGAGGTGAGATAAAGCTCCTTCGCGCGGAACAGCCTGTGGAGAAACTCCCCAAATCCTATTTCCAGTGGCCCCACTTGCATGCCGTCCCCTCTATGTGGACAACGTATTTCCGACCAGACATCTGTCTGTCTACAACATCTGGTCAACCACTTCAGTGAGAATCCCGGCCTCGTGTCGGTCAAATATATTTTATAATTCTGTAAAATTGTCGGTAGTGGTTGGTGCTGCAGGTTGTATATCTTGTGATTCCATACATAAATCTTACAGATAAAGGGTGTCGTTTGTAGATGGCACCGTCAGCGAGAAAAATAGGGTCTATCTGTCACTGTAAATTCTCTAATATGCTTTTAAATGTCCTTCATTTTCAGTCATACTTTGACATATCTATCTTCGTAGGGAAGAAGCAGTCTCGGAGTGGGTTTATAGTCGTCTGTTGGGAAAGAGCGAGTGTCGATCTTTTGCCATCTTGGAAGGTGGTCACCATCTGGTGGTCTCTCATTACGCCTGTCACTTACAACACCTTTCCAACCACAACTTGCATTTTAATTTTAGTAGAAATAAAAAACAAGCGACCTTAAATCAAGTTCATATTTGAAAACAAGCAAAATTTTGATTTTTTTTCTTTTCTTCGCCATTGTTTACTTTTTTTTCAACCCTTTCATTACGTCGACCTGTCATGACGTTCTCGCCAGCTGGCAGGTGGGTCCACCTGGCTGATGTTCTCAGGCCAATCACAGTACTCAAATACCATTTTGAGCTTCTTAGTGCTTGCCATTCCCGCAAGCGGTCCCCGCCTACCAAAACGAGGGAAAAAGTGGTGCGGAGTTTGTTGGCAGCCAAGTTGGTCCGATGTGAGAGGGGTCTTTTTCTTAGGCGAAAAAAAGTTGCACCAAAATCGACGAAAAAAAGATCTCCTGATGCTAGACCACTGAACAACAGCTCGACCTCACCCCCCTCCGATTCCCTCGCGGACCTTTCCACAACGACCAATTGCTCGACAACAAACAAGCGGCGACAATTGACAAGCACGAGACATTCTTATACACCGTATTAGAGCACACACAAACACGCACACGCCGACATGGCCATCAGAAAACTGGCGCAGAGCGTCTCGGACGCCACGCGCTTCACCTCGACAACACCTCACGTCTGGAGCGCTGCCGCTGCCGCCTCTGTCCGCCGGGCCACCTCTCCACAAGCCGCCTTTGCCTCCTCCTCCTCTTCTTCTTCCGTCAACAACAAAAACGCCCGCTTCCAGAGCCCTGCAAGCGGCAGCAAATCATCATCACCAGCAGCACGATCGGCACAAGCATCGCGGCGAGGCCCTGCGCCACCCGGTGCCGGCGGTCCCCGTCCCCCTCCTGGCCGTGGCCCTGCCGCTGCTCCTATTGCTGGCGAAACCCCCGAGCAGAAGGTCGCCCGTCTCCGCGCTGCCCACCAGGCCGCCAAGAACGCACAAGTCTCGTCGATTGATCGTATGATTAGCGGCACCCGCCGGGTCTTTGACAATGCCCACCGCTTCACCATTATCGGTTTGATCGGTTTCACCGGTAAGTAGAGCTCTTGACATTCTGTCCTTGTTGCTACGCACCCACTAACAGAACAGCCATCGCCGGTCTTTTGACGGCTTACACGACCGTCGACATGCTGCGGTTCAACAGCCGCCGAAAGAAGGAGTTTATGGCCGCCCAACAGCAGATGGAGGCCGACAGTCTGGCCGCCGCCCGTCTGGCGTTTATGCGCGGCGATGCTACGCCTGAGCAGGTCCTGATGGTCGAGGCAGCCAACGCACAGGCTGTGCGGGATGGTCTTCTGACCACGGACGGAAAGACCAGCGGTGGTGCCAGCGCCAGTGGCGGCGAGGAGGCCATCTTCAAGGTGCCCAGCCTGCTGGGTGCGCCGGCCCCTATTAAGGAGTCTACCGAGAAGGCAGAGGCTGCCGCTGCTTCCGAGAAGAAGTCGGGCGGTGTCCGCTCGTGGTTCTCGTCGACGCTGTCGCGCGAGGAGGAGGGCGAGGCTGCTGGTTCGTCGCAGCGCCGTCTGGGCTACGAGAGCCTGTGCGAAGAGGATGACGCGACGGGTGTGCGCGAGAGCGATGTGGTGCGCGCGTTGGAGCAGAAGCAAAAAGCGGCTGCTGCCGCGTACCAGGCGATTTCTGACCGCGCACAGCAGGCGCTGGAAAAGGAGAAGACAAACCAGCGCGAAGGTGGCCCGCTAGACCGTCTAGGCCTCGACGAGAAGAACAACGGCACGGCGGCGACGCCCGCGGCCCCGGCTCCCAAGAAGAGCTGGTGGTAATCGACGAGTGACGACGCAAAGAGTGGTAGCGAATAACGAAAGGGGTCGTTTGTTTGAGACGTGGTTGACAAAAAGTAAAAAGCAAGCACTCAAGAGTGTTTTGCTTGCTGACTGTATATTATCAAAACATAAAAGAGGGTTGGTGGTTTTTTTATATTTATGCCTGTTTCTTCCTTCACATCACATTTCTCTCCCACTTCATCTCTTCCTGTCTTCTTTTGCATATTGTGGCGTCTCAGGAGAGCATGGACTGCCGGTTCAATAAACACACATGACAAACCACGACATCTTCTCGTTAACGATTTGAGTGAATTTGTATGTTGGCCACTTTCATCATCTCTACCGTATACTGATATCAATATCACTTCACAGTCGCAGTAAGCATGCAGGCAGAGGTCGAGAACTTTGGTTGTAGTAAAAGCCAGCCGAAATATCTTCTTTGGTGGTTTGGATTTGCATTGTTTGTCTGCAGTCTGGTCATGTTCTCATTATAGTGTACTAGTAAAGGTGATACAGGGAAAGGAATGGAAGGGGTATTAGTCGGTGGAAAGAAAGGAGTGAATGGCAATAAGCAAATAAAAGCAAGTATGCACGTGTCGTTTGTGGCTGCTGTAGTTCCGAGCCCCGAAGTGCCGCTGTTGTATCCCGTTGATTTGCAGTGTAGAACATAGCAAATCAGTGCTGCTGATGTAGCTGCAAGCCAGAAAAAAAAGGAATGTGTGAAAACTCCGTGGAGCCCATGGATCAATATGCCTTGATCCCCGTTTGCCGTGAAGAAAATATAAAATAAAAAGAAACCTTGAACGTCGCCATGCTGAGGTAGGAAAGCAAAAATATAAGCACACACTGTAAAGGAAATAGAGAAAACGCCGTAGGAAATGGAGCAAAAAAAAGAGAGAGAGAGAAAAGGAGTGGAAATAGTCGGTAATGGTCGTGGTCAACCCGAGTTGGGGGGCAATGTGAAAAGAATGCCGAAACACACAGAGAGAGAAAGGAGATCAACATCAGGGGAAACAGGTTTTGTTTGCTCCGTTTCAGATACTCCGGTGGAATGTCTGGGAAAGTTGGCGATAATTCTGTTCTCGATTCCGTGCCGTTTTCGACGCCCGGCTAGTCGTTCGTGCCAAAGTATTATCTGGGAGAGGGGTGGCTGTGTCGATATTGTCGATCTGCAGCGCCTTGATAGTGTCGACTGTCTTGTCGGTGATGTCGGTACTCGGACGGTTCTCTTCGGCCTTCTCGTTGACAGCAGGAAGGGCCTTTTGCTCCGCGCCAGCCTCGGCAGCCTTGAACTCGTCAAGAAGCTTCTGTCTGCGCAGAATCTTCTCCCGAATGCGGGCACGCTGCTGAGCAACAGCAGAGAGCACAACCTTCGTCCGATCACTTAGGTTGGCTTCCCTCCGCGACCAACTTCTTGTCACGACGCCCTCCTTGGCAGGCTCGACGAGGACTGATCGCCCATTCTAAGAAACAATGATGTGGTTGAAGTGGCCGGGAACTCTGTTGCGGCACTTCTCACAGTCGGCACGGTAACCTATACTGAACGACTTCTTCATGCCGGGCTGCTGCGTCCACGCAACGATCGTGTGGCGGCTGCGCGTGTGGCCCTTCCGGGGTGACGGCGTAGCTGCCGGGTCGCTGTCCAGAGCGCTGCCACGGATGGGGGAAGAGCCCATTGGTGCAGGCGACGAACGCATTGCGGATGACCGGTTCGGTGTGTTGAGAAGCTCGTCGTCGTGCTCACCGCAACCCTCGATGTGCTCATGGGACTGCTCGTGGCTCTGGAGAGCCATGCTGTCGAGGACCATATCGGGGCTGCCGGCTTCTTCGATGCCGCTCTCGCTGATAGGCGAAGGCAGCGACCGGTTCTGGACCATGGACCACTCACCCATTACGGCAGGGTGCTCCAGAGTGCGGGGCACAGAGCGGTCTTCGGTCGCGACGGCCGGTGTCGGGGTTGCCATGCTGTTGTGCATCACGTTGCCGGCCGCGCCGCCCCAGTTGTTCCCACGGACCTGGACGGCGAAGCTAGGCTGGATCGGTGTCGGCATGCGGCTGGCAATAACCGAGTCCTGGTCGGGTTGTGATGGGCCGGGCACGAGGTGCTCCTGTTGCTGTGCGTAGTTCATGTGTGCAGGTGGGCTCAACATGTCGTCAGTAGCCATATCCATGTCCATGTCGCCGCTCTCGACAACGGCGGGAACAACGCCCTGGTGGGCATAAATCGACTGCTGCTGCTGCAGAGCTGCCTGCTGTGTGGCATGCTGGAGGTGTGCCTGCGGTGCGCTCTCCGAAAACGAGCCAGGCGGGGTCATCGCGGGATCCGGGCGTTGTTGACCGGCCTCGGAGCCAACGGCGAGATCCCATTTCCGCTGTGATGTTGGCGAAGTCCTAAACGGCAGCGTTTGCAACCGTTTCTAGAGATGATGCGTTAGTATCGAGACAGTTTTATGGGTTTCGGCCTTTGCCGGCACGGCTGGTAACATCCGCATCGATTGTGCAGCTTCGATGCTTCGATGGATTTTCGATGGCTTACATTTCTGTGCTCGGTAAAGCCCATGGCCGCCTCTTCCTCATGGTACCGTTTTAATGGACCACGAGGGTAGTCAAAGTCCGCAGACTCTGGTTGTGAGGAGAACATGATTACAGACGCTCTTTGTGAAATGGAAATTGAGAGAGGTAGTGATGTATTGGTTGAGTTGATAAAAAAAGAGAGCGAGAACGGAACGAAGAGAGAGGAGTGTGAGGACGAAAGAGAAGAGGGGAGGGGAAGACTAGGAAAATGTGGGCACTGTGGTCGTTGACTCGTACTCGCAGCACGAAGGCTCAGTGAGGCAGGGACAACAAAACAATAGCAGCTTAGTAGTAATCGGAAGGAAGTGCTGGAGAGCTGCTGCAGGAGGCTGGGGTTCAATAGGCTAGCACTGTGTGGCCAAGTGGTAGCCCCCATGCGACAAAAAAGCCTGGCGAGATTGGCTGCTGAACAACCGGACTTCAGCCCCAGAAGGCAAGTGCCACCCAGTGAAAACGATAGTGGCGGAGAGGGTCTTCCTGCAGGTCAGTCGATAGTGACAAGAAGGGCGGAAGGAACAGCTCGCGGACAGCGCCGCAGAAAAATGGCAGGAGCAACCGGACGGGAAGGGAGGCGTCGAAAGTAAGATGTAAGATGCTTTAATTCACGTTTCTTTTTGTCCGGAATTGAATTGGTCGCGTTGGATGGCGAGTATTGGCGGCGAATCTGGTTGGACGAGGTGGGTGAATGGGGAATAAAAGAGGAAAACAAAGAAAATAAAAGGCGAACAATGAAGGATAGGATTAGAAGAAGAAAATAAGTAAATAGAAAAGATGTTAAGATGCTAGAAGAAGACACGAAAACGTGAGGCAAAAAGGTAAGCCAGTAACGGGAAGAAAACAGGAATCAATGTGAGACAATAAAAGAACCTGGCAGCAGCAAGGTTTGGTGTATTATGAGCGGGTTCAAGGCGGACTTGTAAGAACTAAAGAGGTCTGGCGATGTTTATGGAAAAAGAGAAAGAAGGGAGAAAGAAAAGAATTGGAACTTGAAGAGGACAAGTCGAAAGTAAAGAAAACAAACACTGACCACCTGTCTAGGTGTTATCTGACATACGACTACGGAGCTCGGAAGGCCTTTCCCAGAGAGATAATCGCGAGACAGTCATGGACATCAATAGACAAGAGATCCCACAAAAGGAGTGGCTGTAGGTAAACAGCGAGCGAGACAAGGCAGCACGGACGTTTGTAATGGAGGGGAAAGGAAGGCCAAAACTCCGTCTCCACCATACCGACAGACAGAACACGGCAAGAATAGAGGGGAGCTTTTGGCTTCGCTTCTGGCTGGCCTTACCAGGCCGCCCAGGGGAGATGGAATCCCCTTACCCAAAGCGACATAAGCGAGCATCGCAGGGCCCTTCCAGGCCGCTGGATCATCAACTCTGGGCCAGGCCTAGCGGATGGGAACGAGTGTGACTGCACGGCGTGGGCCGTCAAGGTTGTCTTTCGTGTTTACCTGAGAAGAAAGAAAGGTGGGGCGCGTCTTGGGTGTCGGCTGAGGGTGACCGTGGCTGGCAGCGAAAGGATCTCGTATTTTCCTGCGATGCACTCGTATTTTTTTTGTTGATTTTCCCTATTCTCCATTGCTCTTCTACTTCCCGGTGAAGGATGAGTACGGGTGATCTCCAACTTACCAAAAGGACATGAAGACAAAGTGAAGGTCAAAAAGAGAAATGAGGAACTGACAGTGTCACAAATGATCGTCTCTATTTGGTGGCCGGCAGCCTGAACCACTGGCTGGTATGTGCCGAGCGCATCTGCTACGAGACATTGTTCTTTTGCTGCCTCGACTGTTTCTTTCTTTTCTTTTCTAGGTCTCAATGGCCCTGTCAGATTTAATAACCCGTCTGTTGGAAACCCTCTTGCTGGGTAGAACCGCCTCGTTGGATTGGCCGAGCTGATTGTTCTTCGTCGTCTTCTCCGCGTTTCTGGATGCGCTCACCGTGACATTGGCGATTGCCACGGGTCTGCAAGTTTCAGGACTGCCTCAAGATGAACCGGGGGCAGTGCAGAGCTTTGCAAACATTGTCGCAACGACGCGTCCACGGGGAGCAGGATGGTGCTTTCATTGTTTTATCTGAAGCAGAAAGGACGACGCAAAAGAAAAAATTGGGAAACGTAAACAACAGCAGAGCGTATTCTTGGCTTGGCACTGCTTACTTGCGACGAAGTTTGGTTCCATGTAAGTGGATTTACAGCCAAATGCCCTCCACGGGGGGGGGACGAGTCTCTGGAGATGGAGAAGTCTGGCAGTCATCAAAAGTATCTTTTGAAATTTGTCTGTTAATTTGGCGTGCATTATTTATTGACACCGGGGCTGCCTTTTGTGAGCGTATCAGTTCGGAAAATCAGCATCGCGATCCTGGTGAAGAACAAACACAACGAGCGCATCCTCGTAGGTTCGGAGCGACCTTGCATGAAAATCATGGCACGATCAACAGACAAACTTGGTCAATAACACCGAGAATCATGGGTTCAGGTGTTTGATATGTTTTTCGTTGCTTTTTAGTGCGTTTTATTTGTTTATTTTTTCTTGAAAAAGATTAACAAGCGCAGAGAAGGGATTTTTACAGTTATACTTGAATATTATCTAACACTCATGCAAAGCTAAACAAAGTCAAGAAATATTAGATAACATATAGTGATGTTATTTCAATACAAGCATATCACCTATCTCGAACCGTAACCGTACAGGAACACATTTCCCATACAGAAAACTACCACCATATAACAAACCTGTTCTAGGAAACGTAGACTATCAATAAGGGCAGAGAAACTTCTCCGATCATACGAGTCATGTAAGCCGTGTGGACGCCGTACTAGTGCCATATGTGCAAAAATACTCGCCGACCCAAAGTCTCGTCGGCTCCCCATGTTGAACTGCCGTTTTGGAAGGACGAACAATCACACTGCACCTCCCACGAGATTAAAATTCAATATTGTGCTCGATCATGACAAGTTACACACAGTGTTGTGCACAAAATACCAATTTTAGCTCCGGTTCTCGGTCAGCACGTTTGCCATACCATTTTTTTTGTTGATGTCCCGGTATTCTTCGGCACGTACTTTTGACCGCCGGAGTAAATCCACTCTCACAGCTACATCCATCACGTCGTTACCCGTCGAGTGTTGGGTGCACAGGCTGTGGAGCAGAGTTGACAAACAGCTCGCTGCCGAATAAATAACTGATTTATTGATTGTCATAACTGCATGCCAAGAATTGGAGTCGTTGCGCAGTAGGACTTCGATTATTCAAACTCTATGTTGTGGGATAGTGTTGGTTTGACACACAATAAAATCAGTTGAAAGCCAACACCCAGTCAGGCTGTTTGCACCCAGGGAAGTAGATAAATAAGAAACCGGAGGTAGAAATGACAAGACAGAACAGACACACAGCATAGCTCTGTGCCTGGTTGTCATATCTTCGTGATCTTATCCCACTCTTGTGCCTGCATTTCAAATTTCGTTCAAGCTTGTGTGTCCCCAGTCCCCTTCTTTGAGCCTCCTTGTCCTTCACAACTATTGCTGTAGTGTAGCTGTGCATCGTGAGAATCAGGTCTTGTTTGACCTGACTCGGCAGCCGGGCCGATATATTTGCCACAAGAGAAGACAGAAGACACGTCGAGCAGCAAAATAAAAGAATTCACGACATCTATCCACCCACGGAAGACAACATGATGTATTTTGCACATGCCCACTGACCAATAAACCGCGGCAGAACGGACACACGAGGCTGTGTGCATTGGCTGGATTGGGTTTTCTTGTCGCACTTCATTTTTGTTTTCTTTTTTACCTGTGTCTTTCTTTACTGCTTCCTATTCTTTCCGGAGAACGGAGTGCGACGCGAATGCTATCAGAAAGGGGAGATAGGCCTGAATTTTACAGTGTCAGAGTGTGCCCATCCCACAGCAGGAGTGACCCCGCACTGTCTTGACGTCGTTTTGTGTGGATTGGCAGGCGCATGCTGCGTTTTCCTTTCGCTGCCATTCGTCCATTTCAGCGCCCACGCGGCACTCTGTGCCCGCCCAGCACGAGTATACAAGCACTAGTCGACCACTAGCCAAAGGCGGTGTGCAGTGGGCAGTCACCCCGCGCTGCAGAATCGCAGGAGAGACGGGACTAAAAAAAAAAGGGAAGGAGGGGCGATTTTTTTTTTCTTGTGAAAGCGACGCCGGGCCAGAAAAAAAACATCGAGCGTCACAATAATAACACAAAGAGACGGGAAGGACAGGAGAAAAAGTCCTTACTACCAACCCCCATTGCTTGCTACAAAATATATATTTTTTCACTTGATTTTTTCTGCAAGCTGATGTGGCACGGCATGCGAACAATCTGTTGGTGTCGATTTTGTATTTTCTTGACATATCAGGCCTCAATTGCTTAATTGCTAACTGGCAAGGTCAAACAAACCTCCCAATTTGAACGACGACAGGCGTCCAGCTGTCCGTCGATCGCACCTGCCTTGCTGCCCTCTTTCTTTCTTTTGCTTCTGACCGTAGTCCCACCTATGTCTCTAATTCGACTTATAATAGCTTCGGTCGGTCTTTCCCCAGTTTAGTCTTGCGCTCGCCTGCCTTTCGCCTCTCTTGCCTCTTTTTTCGCCCTTATTTTTTCCTTTGCTTTTCTGCTCTTTCCTCCCCGAACTCCATCGCCTTCAACCCTAACGCGCCCCTCTCCAATACTGCCCCATTCCCCCGTGCCTTCCCTCGCTGATATTCTGTCGGTGGCTCCTTTTCACTTGTGAGCGAATGAGTCTATTATTGTGACAGTGGCCCTCAGTCCCCATTGCGCCTACCTTTGCGCCCTTGTGTTGTTTCTGTCTCTCAACCTCTGTGTATTTCTGCTCTCCTGTCTTCTGACTCACACCACGTCTTGTCGGTACCCCTTGTCCCGTTCCTCCCGCCGTGCCGCCGTTGCTTCCTTTCCCCTTCCTTTTCGTCTATTAAGCCAATTTACAAGCGCCAATTCATTTTTTACACCAAGCTGGCTCGCCATCCTTTAATACCACCGCCTCGTCCGCCACTGCTGCGTCGAGTCTTGTCATCTTCATATTATTCCCCGTCTTCATCCAACCACCGTTGTTGCCCAGCACGAGTTTCAATTTCCCTCCGAAACTTCTCCCAAACCTTACGATCTTCCTTTGGATATATTCCCGATTCAATCGCCATAGCCAACAAAATGCCTGGACGTGACGCTTCCCCGCTCGTGGTCGACAACTTGAGAGGTAAGGCTTTGATTGCCCGTGAATTTGCTTGATGTTTATTCCCGTGTCCGAGCTTCTCACTAACACGCCTACTCCTCCAGTTCTTGGCCAGGACCCCCTCATCCCGCCAGACCTGCTGATCTCCGAGATCCCCATCACCGAAGCTGCCGTCGAGACTGTCGTTAAGGGCCGTAAGGATGCCGTTAACATTATCATGGGCCGCAGCGACCGCCTGCTGGTGATTGTCGGCCCCTGCTCGATCCACGACCCTGCTACTGCCATTGAGTACCGCGACCGCCTGGCCGGGCTCGCCACGACGCTCCAGGACGACCTCTGCATCGTCATGCGCGCCTACCTCGAGAAGCCCCGTACCACCGTCGGCTGGAAGGGCCTGATCAACGACCCGGATATCGACTCGACCTTCAAGATCAACAAGGGCCTACGTGTCTCGCGCCAGCTCTTCTGCGACCTGACCAGCGGTGGAATGCCCATCGCCACTGAGATGCTCGACACCATCTCGCCCCAGTTCCTCGCCGATTTCATCTCGGTGGGCGCTATCGGCGCCCGCACGACGGAGAGCCAACTGCACCGCGAGCTGGCGTCTGGTCTCTCGTTCCCCGTCGGCTTCAAGAACGGCACCGACGGCAACCTAGGCGTCGCTATTGACGCCATTGGCGCGGCTGCTGCCCGCCACCACTTTATGGGTGTTACGAAGCAGGGTCTGGCCGCTATTACGCGTACGTCTGGCAACGAGCACGGCTTCGTCATTCTCCGTGGCGGTACCCACGGCCCTAACTACTCCAAGGAGCACATCCAGGACGCCAAGGCGGTTCTGGAGAAGAAGGGCCAGAAGCTGGCGATTATGGTGGACTGCTCACACGGCAACTCCAACAAGGATCACCGCAACCAGCCCAAGGTCGCCGCTACCGTCGCTGCCCAGCTGCGCGAGGGGGAGAAGGCCATTATTGGTGTCATGATCGAGTCTAACATTGGCGAAGGCAACCAGAAGGTCCCTGCCGAGGGTGCCGCTGCCCTGAAGAAGGGTGTCAGCATCACTGACGCCTGCATTGACTGGGAGTCGACCGTCACTGTCCTGAACGACCTGGCCGCGGCTGTCCGCGAGCGGAGAGAGATCCACACCGGTGCCGCCCATGCCGCGACGCCTAAGACGACGCTTCTCGAGGAGGAGTAAGAGACGAGAAGAATGTCAAGCTAGAATATCACGATACCAAAAAGGAGGATAGAACACAAAAAACACAACACCACACACATGGGATGTATGCATTATCTGGGAAGGAAACTAAAAAAAATGAGACCAAAACAATATTGATGGGGTATTTTTTATTTAAGCGGTTTTACGGGACAAATAAGTCAAATAAATATTTACAGTTTTCGCAATATGTCGGCATCCTGCGGTGAGTTCGGCCTCGATCTCTTGTTGGAGTTTATTTAGTCCCAGGTGTTCTTGCTCTTGTGTCGTCATGTACGACTGGCGTTATTTGTCTAGGATTTAACATAGAGAGCCTCTTTAGATGACCATATCAGTCACTCGTTCAACACCAATACATACACTCATTTCACGCAGTGCACAATATAAACCGACGGTACTTGGAAAACAATATCCAATCGTGTTGCCAAATGCGTGCTATAAAATTGAAACGGTGAACTCCAACAACTATCCTTCCAGTCACACCCAGCCTAATCCGCACTGCCGCCTAGCGGCGCATACTGTCCGCGCGGCACCTGTGCCGAGGGCGAGGACAACGGGCTCCTAAGGTTGCTTCCAATACCGCTGTGCCCGGGACCGCCGTGGCGACCGCTAATGCCAATTGTCGCCAACAGCCGCTGGAAGATGTTGCCATTGCCGTCACTCCCGCTGTTGTGTCCACCGCCCCCGCCCAGAAGCGGCGCCCGCGTGTTGCCCGCTGCATCCTTGAGGTGCAGAGCACGCTGCACAGCTGTCCATCCCAGCAGGCCCGCCGTGCCGAGAAGGAAGCACCACACAATAATCTGGTCTTTGCGGCTGTCGCGCTGGAAGCACATGGCCACGACGTCTTTTTCCTCGGCGCCCTTGCAGATGGGCAAGTTGTAATCGAGGCAGAAGGCGCGGTTGCACTGGGTGCAGGATGACGAGCTGGCGCGGTTCTGAAGAGAATTGGCGACGTCCGCAGCGGCATTTCGCGACGAAGGGGGCGGGTTGCCATTGACAGGTTTAGCGTGCTGCGGGCCGAGAGGGATAATTGTGCTGTTGGTGAAGCAGGTGCATTTACAGAATGTCGGGGCGGCTATCAAAAGGTCAGCAGTGGTTCTTGAAAGGATCTCAAACGGCCAGAAAAGAACATACAGAAAGCAGATGCCAAAGCAAGGAAGAGGCTCAGCGCCGCGACGATTCGCTGTATTCGCGCCATGATGTGGAGTGTGTGGATGTGTGAGTAAACGATGTCGCAAGTATTGGATGTCACAAGTATTGGATGTCACAAGTATTGGATGTCGCAAGTATCAATACACGCAGTCGCTAACGCTGGTCGTCGTCGTTCGTCGTTCTGGCGATGGTTATCGAGTATGTAAGAGGTTGGTTTACGACAACTGTAAGCTTGCTTGTGACGCTGAACCGGGGGTTGACGTTTGGGGAAGCTGGCCGCCTGGGAAAAGTGGAGCTGTTCCGTCCAATCGTCGAGGCCACACTGTAGCGCCACACTGTACTGTTTGCGGTCGTCTTTTTCTGGCCCTGAATTGGCAACTGGCCAATCACAGGCCAGAATTGTTTTTTTCGTGCTAAACCTTTGCAGCGAAAAAATCGGGCGACCACGACGAGAGCTCTTCCATCTCGAATTGAAGCTCACGCGGGCGACGACGACCACAGATACCTACGGTCCACGGAATCGCCTCACCACCTACACGATGCGCAGAATAGCACGGTTACCGAAGCCGACTGGCGCGGCCGTCGCTGAGTCCACAACTGCAGCGCGCACCAGCAGCCGCTGCACTTTCCGATGCCACGCGACAGCAACTCCTTCTTCACACTCACCAAGGCTCTCAACGACCTTCTCCCGGACGACCGCCTCCTCGTTCACACCTTCCTCCCTCACACACGGCCGCTATTTTAGCACCTCGGTGGCTCACCGCCAGGCCGACCCAAAACAACCAGCCGAGAACGATGCAGCAGCGCCGACCAACGAGGCCACGGCAGATCTCGAGGCTTTGAACGAAGCTGAACAGCAGTTCGAGGAGGCCGATGAGTGGGCCGCCCTCGAGAATCAAGTCGATGAGAACGGCCTGGCTATCCCGGGTCCCGTCCAGAGTGCACCCCTGCCTGGCCAGATTGCCGACTCGACATACGTCCCTGCTGAGTCTGGTGACGGTCTGGAGGAGGTTGGTGGCCTCGACGGCTGGTGGGAGGACAACCAGCACTGGGACCAATCGCTGGAGTTCCGTGGCTTTGGTCCTCGGGATCGCGTGACGGACCCTGCTGTCCTTGAGGTGCTGGCACGGCAGGCTGTGGCGGAGGCCCTGGCCGTTCAGTCCCAGAAGAACGCAGAATTGTTGACGAGCACGTCCTGGTCGCGCGGCAGCGACGGCCCCGCGGCTCTGGCCCTGCAGTTTGAAGTGGACGCCAGCGGCAGCGTCACGGGCGTGCGTGGTGACGTGGCTGGCGTTGTCAGTGGTCTCCGGGCCGAGGACGCCGCTGAGGATGTGGCTACGCCGGCCGCCGATGAGGCCCAGGCTCTCGTTGCCTCGTGGGCCGAGGATGCCAGCTGGAAGTCCATCTCACTCCATGACGTTGCTGTCAAGTTTGCGGTATGTCGATCACCGCTCTTACAACAAGGCACGCCTTCACAATAGTAAAACAAAAAAGCTAACTGACAACCCAGATCAACAAGCGCATCCTGCAGCTGACAGGCCACCTGCTGGCCGACGCCCACCTCGTTGAGGCACACACCGTGGGCGACCTGCTGCGCGTGCTCGTGCGCCCGCCCAAGGCCAAGAAGCTGGCCGAGGAGCTGGCCGTCGACGGTCAGCTGGCAGCACTGCCCAATGTCGCTGTCTACGGCCGTCGCGTGACGCCCGTTGACAAGCACAAGGCTGTGGGCCGGTGGAAGGTGATTGTGCAGGAGCTGGAGAAACGGAACCTGCCGGTGACGGGCACGGGTGGCTTCGGCAAGAGCGTCGAGCGCAAGTGGACCTTCTACTAGGCTTACTGCCAGATTTTTTCCCTTCTCTCTCCACGTTGTCTCCTTGTATCAATATTCACCAGCTTATGTCTTCTTTGCGTCACATCATACCTGTATATTCTTCCATTTACACAAAATAAAAACGAATGACATAATCAAACCAGTTCCTTATGTGACCAATCTGTGTGGGGAATGATATTCTGAGAAGTAGAGTGCTGGCTACGATGTGTTTCTATGTGACTTGCCATGAAATGCCGAGAGCTGGAAAGTGCCGAGAGTTTATTTCTACGATACCGTACAATTTGCGGAGATATTTCGAAATGATTATGTATTTTGTAAAAGGTTTGTAATTCTGCAGTCCTTGGGATATCCTGATCCCGTTAATTGAACATACACATCCTGTTTGGGTGTCAAGCCACGTGGAACAAGCATGTGCCGAGAAATTTGGTGATAGGAGAAGATGACCGTGGGCTTAATACGGGCATACCTGTTGTCATCGTTTGCTACGTCCTACTTAGACAGACAAAATACATGACAGACTCAAAGAACGAGTGTCTCTAAATTATGAGTGGCTGAATAAATGGCACCGAGAATACATCTGTAAGTAAAGTTGCGCTCCATTTCCCGAAACTGTACTGTTTTTGGTGTATTGTTTTTGGTATTGAAATAGGGTTCGGTTAAAGAGAAATGATGCAGGAAGAGCTTACATGCAGACTAGCAGAGACTACGGACAAAAATGAACACGGCCGCCCAGACGAGGGCCAACCCGCAGTCGGCTTAAGAGATTGAAACGAGAAGAGATAAAATTATGTGTACATTTCTTTTCTAAAAATTACTATCTTTTGGGCACTCGTTATACATTGAGAGTCTCGTGAGAATAAGTGTCCTGAAAATAGTGTACACGAACAGCATTCGGAATGATGAGTGAACCTAGTGATATCGGCCGGGTAAAGGAAAAGGAAGCATTGCGCAGCAAAGAGAAAGATAAGAAGGGCTTATGGTCGAAATAAGTGAATATTAACCCGGAGAGAAAAAAATTAAAGATGAAAAGATTCAAACAGGAATAAGAAAAGGCGCAACTCTTGATCGGTGTTTGTTTTCTTCAGGGGCACAGCGCGACCATGTGCTTCCGCGGAACTTGATCTATGGTGATATCAGCATCCAAATATACGGTAGTGTGGAACGTCCAGAAACCAAATTGTCCTGTCCAATGATAGGACTGGATTTAACTTTGCAAATTAATTTCTTCCTTGCTTGTGGACGATTTCATCCGCCCGCCACAGACAATACAGATGCACGATGTCCCATTTCTTCCCCAGACTCCATTTTGCCTCCCCCCAGATTTAAACATTTAGATTAACCGCCGAAAGAGGGCCACCTTGACCCAGTCTGTATACACTCTATATACAAAGAGGGTCTGCGGCAGTTGTTAGACTGCAGCCGGTTGCCACATTCTGGGCGTAGACAGTTGGGATGGGATGAAAAAGACTGACAAATAGTACATCTTATATCAATCAACAATAAACGAGGCACCTAAAAACAACGCACTATAGGCAACAGGAAGGCATACAGTGCATTCTTCAGTCGATAAAAATACAACATAGGACAGGACTGGCCGCCGGCCGGCACCCGTTTTACCCAGATGAGGAGTGAGGGAGTGAGGATGGCCACTATCGCAGCGGGCAAGCGAGGATGCGATGGATGGCCGTTGTTTTCTTGTCTCCCGGTTTTGGTATAAGAAGAACAAGAGCTGTCCGGGTTTTGATTCTTGGTCCTCTTTTCCTCTTCTCTTCTCTCCTCCCTTCCTCTTTTGTTCCTTCTCTTGGCTCCTCTTTTTGTTGTTCTCGTTGCCGTCCAGTATCTAGAGTCTTGAGTGTCACCTCAACTCATACAGTCTTTTAAATCCAACTATTTTATTTGTTTATTTTATTTGATTACTTACTATCGTTCCTAACTTCCACCATGCTCGTCAAGTCACTCATCGCCGCCGCGGCGTTCCAGCTCGCCGCCGCGCAGGAGCTGATGCGCTTCGGCTGCTCTCAGCTGACCATTGACCGCATCGACCCTCTCGTCAACCCCGGTGACCTGCCCTCGGCTCATATGCACCAGATTGTCGGCGGTAACTCCTTCAACGCCTCCATGACCCCCGGCAGCCACGACCCCCCCACCCTGTCGTCGTGCACCTCATGCACCTACTCGGAGGATTTCTCCAACTACTGGACCGCCAACGTCTACTTCCGCGCCAAGAACGGCACGTTCAAGCGCGTTCCTCAGGTCGCCAACCTGGGTCTGGGCGTCAAGGCAGGCGCCACAATCTACTACATTCGCGGCTACCAGGCCAGCGCTAAGGTCACGGCCTTTAAGCCCGGCTTCCGTATGATTGTCGGTGATGCTATGAACCGCAAGGCCAGCGCTGTGCCCCGTGGTCTGTGCTTCCGCTGCGAGACCAACATGCAGCAGAGTCCCTTCGGTGGTGCCCCTTGCACGGGGTCTGATGTTCCCGGCTTCCCCAAGAGCCCCTGCGGTGGCGGCTGGCGTGTCACTGTCACCTTCCCGTCGTGCTGGGACGGCAAGAACACCGACAGCCCCGACCACAAGTCGCACATTGCGTACCCTGCCTCGGGCACGTTTGAGAGCGGCGGTGCCTGCCCGTCGACGCACCCCGTCAAGATCCCCCAGGTCATGTACGAGGTCATGTTCGACACGCGTCAGTTCAACAACAAGGCCGACTGGCCCGAGGATGGCAGCCAGCCCTTCTTCTGGAGCATGGGCGACAAGACCGGCTACGGCATCCACGGCGACTACCTATTTGGCTGGAAGGGCGATGCTCTGCAAAAGGCCATGGACTCCAAGTGTGCCGGTGACAACTGCGCTGCTCTGACGCGCCAGGCCAACAACAAGGCTGTGGCATGCACCAAGAACCAGATGGCCCACGAAAACATTGGTGACGACAAGTGTAAGTACATCGTGTGGAAGCGAGGAAAGAAAGTTAAAATTAAAACCGGATGCTAATATATTCCAGGGCTCGCTGATCTGCCCGGCATCGACCCCGCCACCTACTAAACGTTGGAAGATGGACGGTCTTCTCAGGGCGAAGAGGCTCCTTCTGAAAGTATATCAATGTGTTGGTCTAGGTCACGGAGTGGTGTTTGAAGCGAATGCGTTCTTTCGTAAATCTCATAGTCATTTGACCCTACTTTACTATTTATTTCATTACTCTCTCATATCCTCCTCGTACGTCAAGATGCTTCCTGCCAGAATCTTTTACAATAGATTGAGATATTCTGTGACATGGTTACAGATACGATAGAAGCACAATACGGCGTCAGTTAGCCACTACTGCCCACCTTCATCACTGCCGAGTTTTTGCACTGACTCTCTGACCTCCGGTCAGATGGACATTTTGATTTATAGATTGCAATCCCGGGTAAACGTCGTCGGCTCGTCGTTGCTTGTTTCTTTGCGTCACTCCATCGCCCTTAACCGGCTAATATGGCTTACACCCCAAAATAGAAGCTGCAGGAAGGAGACGAGCCGACAGCCGGCAATAGACAATGGCTAGTGTGGTGGGTGCAATGAAAAGGGAGCTGCGTGTAAGACGAAGTTATCACGTGGAGTTATATCAGTGACGAATATTGCAGTTTGTGGAAGTTGTAATGTAATCATGTATATTTATGATAAGTGTATGGCCTCCTTGTATCCAAACCCAGTATCCGAACTAAGCCGAAACGAAAAGAAAAGAAAAGAACGAGCTGTGAAAGCAGTAAAAGATAATGCAAATGAGCAGAAAACATTGTAAGAACAGAAAAAAACGGTGCGTCATCTTTAGACGTCTTGTGTAGTGGCGTAGTGTCCCGCCTTTTTATGAAAAATAACGCCGTAAAAGCAAAATAAAACAAAGCGTCCTATACAAAAGAAAGAGATGTAAGAAAAAATCTCAACAACGGACGACTATAGCTGTCTCTTCCGAGCAAACCGCGGCGACATGTTGTCCTACCGCCTTGTCTTGGCGCCCAGCTCGACCACACTATACCACGCGGCGCCGATGAGGGCCACGAGCATGCCCAGACCGTTGGCCAGGCCGACCTTGACGCCAAACATGGTGATGCCCAGCAGGACCGTGATGCTCTGCTTGACGTTGCCGCAAACAGTCATAGTCAATGCGCCCGTCTGGCGGTTGGTGGAGAAGGAGGAGATGTTGAGGGCAAAGGCGAGGGCACCGTTGCCGGCCAGGGCCAGGGCCATGTGCGGGGAAATGGGAATGTTTGTGAAGCCGCTGGTGATGCTGGAGATCTCGCCCGTCAGCAGAGCGCAAATCAGGGCCTGGCCGCAGGCGAGTGGGGACATGCGCAGCAACGACTCGAGCGGCGAGAGGGCGAGGGGACCCGTCATGATGCGGTTCGTGGCCACCGTCTTGACGGACGCGAGGACGACGCCCAAGAATGTCAGAATAAACCCGGCAGCAGTGAAATAGTAGTCGCCGTACGTGGCGAGGCCGACACCGCAAACTACGGGGATCAGCGAGAGGTAGGTTTTCGTGGAGTAGGTCCGGTTGTAGCGCAGGCGGTAGATGAGGACGGTGAAGACAGGGCAGGTCGAGCGCATAATCTGGTGGAAGGGGATCGAGACCATGGCGAGCGAGACGTTGGAGACGGCAATGTTGATGGTGAAGAGCACCGAGAAGGCCAGGAGCACCGACTCGTCACGGCGCGACAGCTCGGAGCGCTTCACCAGCCCGCGCAGCTCCAGGATGTAGCAGCCAATGGACGCAGAGCCGGCGTGGATAGCAGTCAGCAGCCATGGGTAGGCAAACTTGCCAAGGATGCTCTTATTGTACAGAGTGAGGGCGACGTTGCAGGCAAAGTAGGCGGAGAGGTACGCATACTTTGTCGCGGCGGACACGGTGTACTCGGCCTCAGCACCAGAGGAGGCGGCGTTCTTGGTGTTCAGACTGTCCAAGTTGTTGAGCTTGTTCTCAATGCCGCTGCCGACGTTGCTCGTGGGCAGTAACGGTCCGCTACGGCCCTTATCCCAGTTGACGTTGGAGCCATTGCTGCCGCCATTGAGCTGGGCCTCGACGTCCTCGGGACGGCCCATTGTGAGGTGTGCTTAAGAAGGAAGGGATGCTGGTATAGATGTGTTCAAAATTCCAAGTCGAGGATGAAGTTGAAGCTGAACCGGGTTGCTGGTAACGAGAAGTTCGTGTGGTCCGTTCGTTTTGTGCCCTTTTGGCTGAATGCGGTGGTCAGTTTTGGGATACTGGAGAAGCTTGGTGTGCGGCCTAAGAAATGTAACGGGAAGGCTGAAGCGTGGCTGGATGACGGAAGAGAGGGTGGGAGAATGAAGCTCGCTAGAGAGGAAGAGGTCGGCCGTCGACAGTGATTTGTCTCGCAGGTCGTACAATGTCGTGAGCTGGTAAGGAAGGAGGGAAACAATGCCCAAAATGAGAAAGAAGCGAGGTTGTGCGTTTTACAGAGGTAGGTCCGACCGAACAACGACGTAAGGTTACCGCAAAGGAAGGGACGACTGACAACGACGTCCGAGAGAAAAGAGAAAGAGCTATCCCAGGGCTGGCAGTGTTCGCTGGGGACCTGGAAGGCACGGCAATACCAAGGGCGGGAAAGTGGAGGCGAGAGGAGTAAAAAAACGGGGTACTCGTACACGCTGCGAAGGACGGAAGGCACGACACGAGAGGGAAGACATGGAAGAAGGGAGTGCTACAGGGAATGCAGGCAGGGGTCAGATAAAAATAGCGGTACCGGTACCTGTTTTCTCAGTAGCGCTAGTGTTGTGCCTCTTGGAGTGCTGGAGACCGTTTTGCTAGGCCATTTTCTAACTTTCCAGCTTGCCTTCCATTTACTACGAATCGCCAGGAACTGGACCTCAATCTGAGTAAGAAACGTTAAGTACAGTGGGCGAAAAAGATTACTAGTTCGACTGAGCGAACAGTCAACAAACGATTGCCCGTTTTTGCCTTGCGAGGACTGGGCGATGAAAGGGAATCGGCGCAACGAATGCTGGGGATGTTCAAGAGGAGAGGTAGAGGGGGCCGAACAGACGGGAAGAAGAGGGCCTGGATGGTGGATGGACGGTCGGGACGGGTCTGGGTCCCAGAGCTCTGGAATGGTCTTTCCTGCTGTGCCTTTTTACACCTGCCATTCGAACGAACGAACGCGACCAAGCAAGGCACAGCAGGGAGCGTCGCGATATTAGACTTTGGGTGCAGTGGACGGAAGAGCGCTACGAAGAAAGAGCTACTGGTAAAAGCCGAAAACCATTAGATGCGACTATTGTTTTTTCTCCGCTTCCTCTTCTGGCGGGTTTTCAATAAATTGGACGACGGCTTCAGCTGGACAACAAAGTCTGCTACCGTCTTGAAAAAGTAAACGGAATACTGCTGAACTAGGCTAGTCTGAGCTTGTTTCTTTGCCGAAGCATGACCCCCAACTTCATAAAACCAGAGACGCAGGACCGAGTCGTTTTTGTATTTTTTATTTTCTTTGTTCAGCTTCTTTCTGACAATGCAGAGCCAAGACTTTCGGCGAAGCTTTTGTAAAGACAGAAGTGTCAATCTGTGTTGTAACTGTCACGGTACTGTTCAGTGTCTGTTTGCCGACGACGGGAAAACCGACTTGAGAACAGACATGACGATAGAATGAAACCTCACAATGTGGTTAGACCCAGACGTCAGTGCAGTCAATTAAACTGTCCTGAACCACTTTACGCGCGTGCAGTTGAAAAAATGCGACCGGGAATGGAAAGGGATAGGCAAGAAGAAAAGAGAAGAGAAATCCAACCCCTGGAAGATGGAGCAGCGCGGACACGGGGCGGCAGGGCCAAAAAGCCAAGACGAGCCCATGCCAGTTGAAGAGTTGGGGGAAGTTGCGGCTGTGAGTGAGCCCTTGCTTGAAAAGAGTAAAAAGAGGATCGATCGGCAAGAAACCACGCAACGACAGCCCTTCCTCCTTGCTGTCTCGGATGGGCCAGACAGACGACGTATCTTGAATATTAGGAGTATCAAGGCAGAGGAGACAAGGGCAGCAAACAAGCAATTCTGAACCACGCAGGGTGAAGGCCTGGATCGAGCCAGCATCTTGGAGAGTGCCTTTGGCATAATTAAGGGAGACCTTCTCGCAGTAGCCTTTTTCTCACAACGATTTCATGACTCTACTTTTGCATTCTTGGCCTCACAAGCCACGGAACAACTGAAGCCTTTTGCGTTCTTTTTCCTCGCCTTTTCCTTATTTACACCTCTCCCATTTTCAGCCCTTGCTCCCTCCTTTTCTGTGCAGAAGCCACATTCATCTTACGTTGTTGGCAGATTTGTCGTTGCTCTGTGGCATTGTGGCGTTTTAATATTTGCTTTTGTTCGTGGCTTTTGCTGATATAGCTGTCTGGCTAGCGAGGTGCATTTGAGGTGCCGTGAAGGCGTTGTCACAGCGTCCTTTTTACCTGCAAGCCAGGAAGCCTCCTTCCAGCGGTATATATGACGCCTAAATCGTATACTCCGTATATAACGCCCCGTGCATCTGGACGTGACCAACGTCGTCTCTTTCCAAGGGAGCATTGTGAAGATGCTTCCTCTAAACTGCGCCGCACATGGAAAGGACCCAAAAGAAGGGACGGGAAAGCAACATTGCACTGCTTGGTGAAAGCCGTCCAATCTCGCTCTCCGTGCCTCCTTCACGCGTTTTGGATCCTTTCTTGTCATGGTGGGCTGCATCTTCTCCCTTACCCACCAACAGACAACAATCCTCTCGTGTCCCTAGGATTTGACGTGGCCAACCTGTCCCGACAACCTGTTTAGAACAGGCCAGTCCCCGCAAGCAGACACGAGGCGTACAATGCACCGTTCTCAGCTTTGAAAGGGAGACTTCAAACAAGGGCGAAGGATAAGATATTCAACAATGGCCTCTATGGCGGGAGTTCTCCGCGAAGGATACCTAAGATACCAGATACAAAGAAATCACACAAAGCCACGCCCTTGACAGGAACAAGCGAGATACTCTTGATGAAGAGAACGCACACAAAAAGGAGACAGGGATGGTCCAATTTAGAGGACACTCTCATGGCTTCCCCCACACACCCCTTCCCTTCTTCGTTCCCATTCCTTCCATCCACCCTCTCTTCACCTCCCTCCCTTTGCTTCACACCCTTTTCACTTGTTCGGGCTTAGCGCCTCTGTAATTGCCATTTTCCTGTCATTGTCACTGGCACTGGGCAGACCGTGTTCCTTTTCGATATTGGACACCTAGGGCAGCAGTTACTTGCAGCCCGCATTGAGGTGAACCACAAACTGTAAATGTGCAAAAAGAGACACAGTTAACGACACCTGCAGAGAATATGTCACTCGTTTGGGTTGAGTGGAAGGAAGGCAACTGCGACCTGTAAGATATTGGAGGAGACGGAACACAATTGAGCAGACTCGCATTGCAAAAGCCAACACTTTAGAACCAAGTCAATGTCTGGGTCCTTTTCCTCAGCCCCAACGATCCTTTTCGAATTTTGTGATTAAAAAAAATCTGCTGTTTCTCGGCTCTTGGGCTGAACCATCATCCATTCCCCGAAGTATGGAGCAAAGACGGGACTGAGAAGACTGGCAAACTTGGTTGCTTTTTGCTTCATATCTGCGTTTGCCTAAAAGGAAAGGGGAGATTTGGGTGCCACAGCGCTGTTGGCGAGGGACTTGACCAAAGCTGGCGCTATGCTCAAACAGACGGTTGAAAAGGCAGTGTTGTGCCCCTAAAACCCACAAGGTCCCCTATGGGTTCCCTAAAAAGCGACCCCTATTTTTCAGGGCACCCACCATAACACGCCTGACACGCCCAGACAAGGACACATTGTCTTTTAGCCTCTGTTAGGCGTGCGCGTCTTTTTTGTGTCTTTTGTGTCTCGCTCGTGTGTCTTGTCTTGCACAGGCCTCGTTTTGTCTTTCGGCTGTATCGGCCTTCTCGAGTAACTCTTTTTCTTCAGAATGACGGCGTACGGGGACACTTTCAAAGTGACATTGTCAGCTGTGCTCCTTTTTGTTTCACCATAAGGCCTTTAACAGCTCGAATTGTGTATTATGTCTAGGCGAGGAGTTCACTTTTTGAAGAACAGTGAGAGCGAGAATGCCTTGAAAAGGTTTCACCGACTTCTCTTCAAAAGGTCCCAAGCAGCTTGCAGCAGCTTGATTGCTTCCAAATTGATGCTTCTTTTACTGCCTTACCCACCCGTTCGTCAACCCTACCCGAGCGGGATCAATCTAAAATAGATGAAGAATCGGCATATTAACTGTACGAGATAGGCATTCTTATATGTAAATCATGTTTATATTGAAAATTCATTTCTTAACGCCATTTGATCCAAATAACTATGAGACGGACCCAAAAAAGTAAAGTGTGAAGAAGAGGGCACAGTGCTCTGTTTACACTCGCCCTCCCAAAAACAATGACAATTAAAGAGATACAAAAGGGTGGAAAAGTAGTGAACAAGAAAATTGTTTGTATACGATGAAAGAGAGAATGACATAAAGACAAAGAAAAAATACAGCCGCAAGAACTCCCCTGCCTTGAGAAAGTGCAAAAGATTAATGTAACGCCAGTTTTGTATCGTGGATATTGTGAAAGGTTTCATGTGTGATGGTGTGAATGGCGGTGATGTAGTCCGTCGTGCCGGTGAGAATCTTTCTAAGACGACTCGGAGGTTGAGTCGGAAGAGGAGTCGGAGCTGGATGAGTCAGGCGACGACTCGCTGTCGGCCGACTTCTCCTCAGAAGAAGAGGTCTCCTCGCTGGAGGTGGATTCACTGGTGGCCGAGTCAGAAGACGAGTCGGAAGGGTCGGAGGACGAGGAGGTAGATTCGGCAGCTGCGGCGGCGGCAGTCTTAGCGGCGGCGGCAGCAGAGGCAGAAGCGGCAGCCTCCTCTTCTTCCTTCTTCTTGGCAGCCTCCTCAGCGGCCTTCTTCTTCTCTTCCAGCTGCTTCTGCTTCAGCTCGTCCTTCTTGCGCTGCTCCTCCTTCTTCTTCTCCTTCTCAATCTGCTTGCGCTCCTCGGCCTTCTTCTTCTCCTCAAACTTTCTCTTCTCGTCCTCCTTCTTGCGCTGATTCTCCTTAGCCTCAACCTCCTTAGCGGCAGCGACACGCTCCTGCATCACACCCTCGTAATCTTGCCAGAATTGAGCAACCTCCACCTGCAGCTTAGCAGTGTGGTTGGGGTTGTTCCACTCGGGCAGCAGCGCCTCGGCGCGGTCGAGCCATGGCTTCATCCAGCTGTCGCGAACACCCTTAGTACCCGCAAAGTGGACGAGCAGGTCGCCCTGCATGACCTTCCACGGCTGGATCTTGCCGTCACGGCCGTCGTCAAAGACCTCCGTGGTGCCGTTATCGAACATGGCAGGAGACATGTTGTGGCTGAACAGCCACTTGCCGTCGGCGAAGAAAGCGTTGTTGACGGGCAGCGAGTTGTACCACCGCATAGGCACCTCCGCCCAGTGGTTTTTATTCTTAAGGGCGTCACGAGCAAGCGGAGACTCGTTGTGCGTCAACAAAAACTGGAAGGCACTCTGGTCGCGGAAGCGGTCCTTAAGCGTGCGCTCCTTCTCGTACATGGGGTAGGCCAGAACACCGGACAGCATGGACGCGGTCCACGGGTGGACACGGAGCGCAAAAGCACCCGAGTTGAGGCCGTCCCAGTTGGAAGCAATGACCAGGTGCACATCGTTCAGAATGTCACTCGTGTTGGGGGGAAGGAATGTCTCGAGGGGTGTCGAAGGGTTAAGAATCATAGTGTCGCCATCGAACCAGCTGCAATTGTTAGCGGCGCTACGTAAATTATCAGATTTCGTTGCGGAACCGGGTGACCTACAAAATCCATTCGAGGCGCTCTGACTCGGGCTTGAGCAGCTCGGTAATGATAATAGCCAGCAGATAGGCAGGCTTGGTGTAGGCGCCCGAGCCGCGGTGCATACGGTCGTTGTCAATCAGGTCGCTAACGACCTCGCGGTCGGCAATAAAGTGCGGGTAGCCGTGCAGGTCGTTGTGGTACTGGTGCGTCTTGAAGGCGCGGTGCACCACGGGAATGTCCAGGGCGTTGACAGCGACGCCGACCTTGGCCACCTTGGCCATGGGGCCCTTAGGCATCGTGGCCGGCTTGGTGCCTAGCATGCGCGTGACGCCAAACTGGCCGTCGACGTCTTGCTGCTCGCCGAAGCGCACGGGCGTGTTGCAGGTGGTGGCAAAGTCGACGCGCTGCAGGTAGTTGAAGCAGAGGTAGACCAAGCATATTGAGGTCAAGACGGCCAGCAGCCGTGTTGGCCGCTGGAACTGTTGGACAAGCATGGTGTTGGGGGTTTGCGGGTGAAGGTGGTAGGCGGTTCAATCAGGCGATGCGGTGGCAGCCCGGGATCGCAAATTGGTTATTGGAGGGTTCGCTGTGGTTGTTGGACGGCCGGAAGATCGGGAGATGCTGTCGTGCTTCGTCGAAGAGGCAAATAAAAACGGAGGTTCAAAAAAGAAGTGTCCCAAAAAAGAAGGGCGAAAAGGAATACAAAAAAGAACAATACAAAGAGCAAATGAGTGAATCTATACGGTCGGTGTGAAAAGGAACGACGTCGAGAGTCGTGTGTTGCTCGTGCGAGGCGGGGAGGAAAAGAGGTCGTGAGCAAAAGGTTGAAGACTGACGACGGGGGTTGTCGTTGTCGATGGGAAGAGGATCGCTTCTTGGCTAAATGACCGGGCGTGCTCGCAAAAAGAGCAAAGAAAGGGTGTAAGTGCTGCTCTCTAGACCGAGGCGGCGACCAGACCCAAGAATAAAGAATAAAACAAAAGTCGAGTCGTAACGACGTGACGAGAGGGGGAGAGGAGGAAAAGAGAAAGGAAAGGGAGAGACTGGAGAGACGAAAAGAAGGAGAGAGGAAGGAGAGGAGAAGAAAGAAAGAACACAAAAATGTTCAAGGGATAGAAAGGAAAGTGAGATACGAAGTGGTCCCTCACAGCCAGGGGGGCGTATGCAAAAAACAGCGCCAGGCAGGGCTAGGCCAGGCCGAGCAAGGTACCTGGCTTCTGGGCTGGCTGGGCTGCTTTTGCCTCTAGAAAGTCAGTGAGAAAGAAGAAAGAGAGAAACCGCAAAATGCGAGTATGGGGCAGCAGCGATCCGCGTTCTCCTTGTGGGCCTTGTCACTTCTTGGCGCGAAATGGGGAAAGGGCAGGCAAAGAGAAGAAAGGGCAAAGTGGAGACATTGATGATTTTGGGACAACCCAGCCCAGTCTGTGAATTGAAGCGAACTGAACATCTACACTTGAAGGTTGTGCTTCTTTTCTTTTCCTTGTAATTTTTTGAGAATGCGGTTAGTCTCGGTGCCCCAACCGCTCGGAATAGGGGACGGGAAGGCAGGAGAGGGAGGTGGCTTGGGGAAGGTACCAGATCTGGTGTACATTGCAACTTCTTTGAACGGAGTAGACGTGTGCTCTTTGCACGGCAGGTACATTTACGCCCTTGCCTCACCCCAATTGATATCCTAGTTGCCCGGTGCCCATTGCCTCCGGCGCCGTTGATTTTGTAAAATAATTTGTTAACAATTAACTGGCATTACTGGATGTCAAGGACGGCGTGTTGGAACGGCGGGCGCGTGCTGCGAGAGCAAAAGCGCTAACTACAGTTGAGCGCGTCACTAATTACGGAGGAGGAAGAAGACGGGTCTACGGAGTACAGTGAACATATAAAACATGCGCAACGAAGAAATGTCTCCTGTCGTCCTTTGCCTTCTTTTCGACATATTCTTCATTTCGACGTGAGGGACACTTTTCACGTCCCTTTCTCATCTCTTGGAAATCTGCAGGCATGAGCGCCGGAACGCCACGACTGACGCCAGGGAGTGGTAGTCAGGAGAGGGCATCTCGTGGCATTTGGCTGCCCTAGTTGGAACCAGTGAAAAGGCACTCTTATGAGGATTGAGGAAGGCGCAACCGGCAGCGAAGGACCGCGCCCGCCGTTCGTTCCCGGCAGTCGGCCACAACACCGCTTCTTGGAAGCACGTGTGGACTTGTCGAAACAAGGGAGTGAGAGACGCGTGTTCCGGGGTGCTAAATCCACAGAGATATGGAAGTAAGATACGATGCTTCTCGTCAGTAGTGCCAGACGCCCTGATGGAGATTCCGTTCGACTCGATGGCATCTGCCAAGAAAAGTGAACGTGGGCAAGTGGAAAATAAGCACGGCCAGCGGAATTCGGGAGGGAAGGGCTGACATCGTCGAGAAATCGCGAGTCGCGAGGCCACTGTCGTGCAAAGGAAGGAGCAATTTGAAAGGGGGTTGCAAAGGGCAGGGAAGAAAAAAAAAAGGGAGCAAGCTCCAGCCCGAGTCTGTGGCCCTGAGAAAAAGTTAAAGTGGTGCCCCATGCGACATGCGAAATAGCATCGGACGCGCGGCGCGCAGGGGTTTGACTGTGTTTGACTGGGTTTAACTGTGGTTAACTGTGGTTTTTGGTGCAAAACAGGGGCCTCGGGAGCAAAAGGCAAAACCTAAAATAAACACAAAAAAGTAAGTTGGCCAACTCTAGTTTTAAAAAACGACGCTATTAGAGCCAATAGCGGGCGCGCAGAGATTGCACGTTCTGGCCCTTTTGGCTTCTGGCCACCGTTTGGACGTCTCGCCTGCTGGTTTGAATCGAAGGCTTTTTGGAGATGATGGACAACATTTGCTAGCACGACATGAGTCGGATCGTCAAACGGGGAAGTCTTACGTATGCTCTTTCTTTCTGGGTGAGGTGACGACACTGGCGGCGGGGACGGCAAATGGCAAACGGCAGGCTGGGCGGCGGGTTCGTGTGGAAGCTACGGCGTAGTCGAAGAGGAGACAGGTCCTCTTGGGAGGCATGTACCTGCCCCTTACGGATGCCGCCGGAATTTCACAAACGGCAGCTATTGCGGGCAGGAACCACCTGTAATTGCTGTGATTGCTGGAATTGTTGACATCGTAACTTGTTGGCAGCAGGAGCGATCGAGTTTCCGTGAAGTCACCGCTGTCAGCATATCTGCCAACGGTCCAACAGCCAAGACATGAAAAACCAGGAAGAGGAGGCTGAAATACCCCTGTCCCGTGCATTAATGCGACGGACACGAGAAAAAGGGCACTTGTTCCCAGGCTGCTGGGCAATCACTTACAGGGGCGCGGCTGGGCACTGCAACTGCGAATAGGAGAGGTCAGCCAGCCAAAATACAGTAAGTATTGCCTCGAGTACCAACCTGCCAGCAAGAGGCCTAGCCAGCCATTTCCTGGTACGCGGGAATGGGGGCGGGAGAGCATGGCTGTGGTGCACTGGGCAAGTGCTGGGTTGGGCGGATGGACGATGAGCAGTGGTCCAGTTGCCCGCATAGCTTTCCCGTTTATATTTAGAGGTCAGAACGATGTGCGCCCCTCCAGCATCTGACAGGGGGCAGGGTCCGGAGGATTGCCCAAATTGCTCCGGCTTGAGATTCAATGAAGCAGCTGGGAGAGTCGTGAAATGTGGACAAGGAATAGGGGGCCACCAAACGGCGCTCGCCCCACCGTCTTTGAAAAAATAGAAAAGGAGTTTATTGAAGTATTGATCCGCTAGTCTTGTTTGGGACTTTCTGGGATGCTTGTGTGCTGGGATTGGGACGATTCCACGCGACCACAGCTGATGGATGCCGTTCCCAGACTGGATACGAGCGATAGAGTATGGCAGATGTGTCTCTTCTGGGACAGAGCTGAACTTTTAGGTTGTTGCGAATGAGGATATATTGCAGCAATGAGAAGTGGGCAGTCGTCAGAAAAGCCAAGACAAAAGAGCGGCAATAGCCCTGTTGCAGAAAACCGACAGGATTTCGACAGCAACTGACATAACAAAACGGCTTGATGGCCGCTGACGCCGTCGATGTTCCATGTGGCACAATAGACAGTTTTGCCCCCGTCTTTGGTCTTTCAAGAGAGACGAGTTGAAAACGGTTCGTTGGTTTTTATTGTTCTAACCGCTGGAACATCCAATAGTGCCAGTTGGAGAGGCTGATAGTTCAACTGATCGACACTTTCAAGGGTTGCCGTTTTGGGCACCAACAGCCCTAGGAAAATATTGAGACCATTTTGGCGACCATTGCTCATTGGGAGTCGACATATGGGCAAAACCCGCAGGGCTTTCAGATTAGAAAAATAGAAGAACTCGTGCCGCCCTTGGCAACTGGAAGCGGGAGACCGTTTGTTGGCTGAAGTGACAAGACTATTACAGATGAATGAACCTCAGTGGACAAGGCTCGTAGCAATAGAATGGCAGGTACGGAACTCTGTGCAGAAGCAAAAGATAAGGAACGACCATGACCAGTGTCTTGACAATTGTCGAGAAATGGAAGGCGCCAGGACCGGACCAAATATCAAATACACTCCTCCGCGCTTGCGGCGACTCTCTCTTCCCATGGCTCCGAAATATCGCTACCGCTAGGCTCTATCTCG